>JAWWMW010000607.1:244646-262239 GCA_035048345.1 Echeveria elegans
CCATTTCATACTCCCCATTTTCCAAGTATCTCTGGTCAGGTCTTAGCCTAGAGTCTGTTGGAGGTAGCTTTTCCTGATAAAAACAGCAGAATGTATCTTGATGCCAAACATTGAACTAGATAACAAGTTCCACAGCACAACAGACATATTTAGAGAATTGTAACAGGAAGAAACTTGAGATTTGAAATCGTGTATTCAAAAAGACTCAGTGAGTTTACAATAACCAAGGTGCTGCCAAGAACGTATATAACGTATTTTTTCCCAATAACATCAACGGATGTCAACAGATCACTTGACATTATTGATGAAATCCACAAATAAATACATCAATGAAGTTTATTGAGAAAACAACATTTTGCGACTACAGAAATGCATATACCTGAAGTCCAGGGGTTAGCTCATTTAACATAATTGCAAAACGTGTCAAATTATATCTAGTAGGAACTTTGGGTGGCTTGCTGCGCATCCAAAGGATGTGGGCATCTGATAACGAATCCAATGCCTTTCCTTTCCCAGAATAATCACCAAGCACATAATGCACGCTCTCATCCCATTTGCCAAATAAGGTTGCAACTGTTTTTCCACTTCTATCTTGAACAACGCCATGCACCTAGAAAGGAACAAAAAGAACTATTTACCGGCCTAATTAAAAGGAGCACAGTAGCTGCCACTATGGAGCTCTTGGCATCGTTATTCCCACCAGAAGTATTCTGCTTCTGCCAGCGAAACAAACCTTTGCATCTATACGTATGTGGTAAGAATAGCACGACTTTAACAAGGGAAAACGCATTGAACATCACATGGACTTTAAGTGGTATATAATTCTTTTCTCAAAATTTATCGCTCACCAACAACTATTGTATCCTCTTCGTTGCCAGCAAATGCCGATCACCACAACCAAACCACTAAGTTCTTCTCTCTAACACTACTTTGTTAGTCAGGTAAATTAGAGAGCTAGATTAATGTTTGCAAAACTTCATCTTACTTTTCGAAACATATAATTTCCAGGTAAGCAGGCAACAAAGGCCTCTTTTTTATTCAAGGAGAATCAGTATATATTCACATAACGATCAAAAGTTGAAAACTACATCTACCCAACTTCAAACACCTTCTTAAGTTGTAACCATGCACATGCAAACTATAGTTCGGATAACATTTTAGGACACTTGTACTAATGGAAGGCAAGGTGTACTGAAAAGAATAATATGTTGACACTGTCATTTAAAAAGGAAATAACACATATTGTTTACCTGATGAGGATTTCTATCAATGATAGATTGCTCCTTAAATTTGAGTTTGCATGAATACTCTTGATTGCCTTGTACCCGCATTGTGCCATAGTGATCAACATATAGTTTTCCCAGTATAAGATTATATATTGATGTCGTTACCTAGTATCATACAAAGGATGAGCATGAACAACATGATAGTTAAACAATGTTCGTTAAATTCAACCAACATCACACCTTATTCCATTGAACAACTTCCCCATCATCAAACGCCAGAGTAAGGGTACCAACTGGATCAAGTTGGATGGAACGTCCCCAAAATTTACTTTTCAGAGTGCTATCACCGTAGAACTTCCATCCTGTACCCTCACAGTGACATGCAACAATCATAGGATGATGACTAACCTGAGCATATATATAAGAGAAGGATTAACTCAGCAAATTTCAAAATATGAAGAGCAGGGATGCATGTTTATAGAGAAACTGAGAGATAGGGAGAGATTTGAAAGTATGATTGTCCAAGTTTCACTCGGAGAGAGGATTATACCTACCACAGCTTTTCCAATAGCCATTTCAGAGGTTGAAATTAAGCAGAATATATCTATATATCAATGATATACAACCTAACGAGCATCATTTAAAGAAATTGAATGATCTTATAAACATAGTGTGTTTGCTAGTATGCTACCTAGCATGAACCCCAAAGTTTGTTTCACTTAGGATAGTCAGAAACTGGTAACGCAGTGCCTTAGCTATTCGTAGGGTTGAGAGAGAAAATTTCATCAAGTCTCAAAATTGCCATGCTCACAGCAACAGGTAATGCGAATATTTGCCAAAAAAAGGTCATAGAAAATACTTTTGATATTGTTTTCTTTGAGGTGCCATACCCTGGCTCAATTCTGACTCGGATAGTCGGATTGCATGAAAGTTTATAAAGTCGTGCTCGGACTACTAAAAGATTAAATCTAATCATTACTAGCCACACGTGGCCGAGCATGATAACAAACTACACCTATGTAATGCGGACTCATTCCATATGTTAGTTTGCCAATAATATCAACAAAAGTAGAAAAATAACTAAGACTAAAGTGCCTGCCACACATGTGGTATTCTACCTTTTCTGAGAAAAATCGTAGACCTCTGTCAGGAAAGTCAGCCTCATAAGTTTCTCCAAGTAGAGGATTGAATGGTTTGCATGTTCTACCTTCAGTAGACGAATATCCAGAGACAGCAAAAGCAGCTACATTAAGAATCCGCATGAGGCTATTACCCTGGAAATTTGGCAAAAGTGGCCAAATAAGCTATTTTAAACCTTAAAAGTTTAATATAACCTACAAACAAAGTGTGGACTTTGAAACGTAGTACTTCTGCACTGGAACAGGCTCTAATGGGTTTACAGCAATTGCAAATTGAAACAAGGAACTAACTCGAGCATTATAAAAACAACATGTCATAAGTCAAACCTGGTTGAATTTAAGTTACTCATTTGTACTAAAGTTATAAATGAGTGCCTTACCCTTTTCCCCCATTCGTACGCTCGATCAACAAGATATGAGTACTCCAAATCCTCAAAACACTTTTGTAGAGATGACAGAGGCTCATTGAAATAAACAGGAAGGCACACTTTGGTCAAGTCTTTTCCAATGTTATCCTTGATCATTGACCAAAGACTAACTCCTTTCTCTCTTTCAACTGGATCCGGTAGCTTCTTCCGCCTTTTTACATAAGGATAACTAGCACCAACAGAATTGATGAACGGGTCCGTAATATCATCCGATACAGGAACATCATAATCATCATCCGTCGAGAAAGATGATCTACGGAAATCAGAAGTACCACTGTTGAATGAACTAGAAGATAAAAAATCCCGAGTGTCAAAAAATGTGCTGTCTTCTTCATCAGTTTCTTCATCTGCGGCATCAGCTCGCTCATTGTCATCTTCAGAGTCAGTTATTGTTCCTTCTACAAATTCATAATACAGACATTGTTGAATGATATCAACAGATTTGAGTAACGGAAGAAGACGAGCCCTTTTAAATGATCATAATGAGGAAAAACAGAGAAATCAACAACACCGTTCTCAACAAGGCTTATATCCACTATTCATTGTTGTTGTTACAGACTCCTTCAACGGTAGATCTAATCTAAGAGTGGATTGTCATCATTATAAATTGGGTTAAAAGATGAACTCAAGCGCTAAACGGCTACTGATTTTGCGTTTTCATCATTCAAGTTCTGTCAAAGTTCCATCAGGAGGTCCAAATCTAGGGGTAATGCTAGAGCATACCAATGTCCAACTGTATGATCACAAGTAATATACTTGCATGGAAATTGTCCGAATTAGTTTAGTGATTATATATATGTACAAATTCAGAATGACCTTGCTGATAGAAGCATTTCAAGACTTTATAAGGGAGATTCAAAGGGCTGACAAATTACAAAAAACATGACGCCAACTGGTAATTAGTATACGAGGAAGGGGTTAAGCTATTGGAAGCAAAAAGAATCTATCCAGCCACCAAAGTATTCCATATGTCAACTCTACAAAGAACTACAATTACTAAACCTTCCTTGAGATCCACTAGCAAATCAAAGAGGATTGTGAAGCAACATAGGAAATATACGCCATCTGGAGATGAAACGATCAGTGGTCTTAAGTGATGCCATTGCCATGAACAAATCACTATATGAGACAGCAAGACATAGCATAGTATAGTGCGAAATATATAGCAAGCTAATGACCCTTAAGCTCTTAAATCTACCGCAAGGATCAAATCAAGCACTCAGTATAGTGCATACCACTGAACTTATCGTGTCTCCCGGAAGAAGCCTCCTGATCTCTCAACTGTCTTTGACTTTCATCTACCACTGTATTTTCAAGGTCAACTTTTTCAGTCTGCACAAACAAAAGATGGTCAGTTTGACAGTTCACTACATGTAAACCATAGTATACGTGTCTACCTAAAGTTTTACTGAAACTGAAACCAGCTTAATGAAAACTACAAAAATAGATAACAAATAGAAAAGCTTAGATGAGTGACAGATTGTAAAACACATTTAACAGTGGGCCGGCATTCAAAAAAAAAGCAACTGTTTTATTAATCTTGCAGATGTTTGCAACATCATTAAACTACATGATGATTGTACAGTCCTGACGCTGCTGATTTGTGAACAGCCACAATAATCTTAAAAGAAACAACATTAAAAAAGGAAGAGCACAATGTCGTAAAAATGAAACATTTGTGCCCTTTATATTAAATAACAAGACAAATTACAACTCTACAAATTTATGCAGACTTCCCCCCTAATTTCGGATGAGAAAAATAAATTCACATTTACAATATTCTAGATCACATAAACATAGAATTATTATGCAATCTGCAATATTCTATGCAGAAGAAAACACAGATGTCCAAAAGGAAGAGTCATGCTGTACTCGAGCAACCATTACATGTACCTCTAACTGCCGAAGAGTGTCAATGAGGAGCCAATGCTTCTGCTTGAGCAACACAAGCTGGTTTTGTAGAGATGCAAACTCATTCTTCAAAATGAGTTCACTATCACGGATGGCAGCCTCACTCACCCCTTCTGCCAGAAGGCTTTGTCTCAGCTTTTCAGTGGATACTGCAACATTGTCTATTGGCGCCATGAGCTCACTATTAGACATGCGTGGAAACATGTCCTTAACAGCTTGCAATGCCTCCAACCAAGCCGCTCGATCCTCGCGCGTTTCTGCCCTCAAATGTAGCCTTTTTGTGCCAGAAAATATTGAGAACCTTTTGTCGTCTGATCTGCTCTCTCGGATAGAAGAAACCTAACATTACATGCGATAAACTGAATAATGTTTCTACCAAACACATTGATGAACAAATTTGCTCTTTACCCCAGCCACAAACACATCCGTGTAGCAATTTCTATCAAGCTACAAGTAATTCAGACTAAAAAAATATTCTACTGGACTAGCTAGCCGCAGGGATTTATGCAAAAAGCAAAGAGCACAGAACAGACCTTCAAATGAATTTCTCCACAAGGCTTGCGCCTAATCTGATGATGGCCATGGCCATTTCTACTCTGCTGCGTCATTCGCCTGAATGACTCTTCCCCAATTACCTTACATCCCCTCTCAGTTTCCTGACTCACAGCTATCTTATCCGGACCATGAATCTTGTAATACGACAACACACCATCCTGCAAAACCAACCATCTCGGCCTCCATCCCTTACCATAATTCACCCACTTATAAACAACACCAGAAACCCCATTCCCAACAATATCATTAATCTTCAATTCCCTTGAGTCACCAGTCACCAACTGCGTAGCTTCCCTCATAGACGGAAATCGCGAAATCAACAAGTCACTGGAACGCGAACCACACGCCCTATGCTGCTGCTGACTCCCTCGCCCCTGCTCAAATCCACAGCGATACACCAGATCCGATCTCGATGACGAAGCTGCTGCTGATGATGGAGTCGCCGCAGAAGCCGTTGCTGGAGGAAGTGGCAGAGACATCGATGAACGATTACGTTTACTTCTCTCCGTTTCAAAGTTTCAACAAAACGCTAGGGTTTGAATATCGGCGAGAGACGCGAGAGCGTGAAAATGTAACGATGCGGATAACGTCCTAAGCTTAACATTTAACGACGGTTTCTGTGACGGAGAATCGATTCATTCAGCGATCAACCGAAGCAGCAAAAGTCGCGGCGATCGGATCGGATTGGAATTTAATTTAATTTGTTCAAATAATAAAAAAAAAATTGAAGAGTGAAGCGATCGGTGGATTGGAGCAGATGTGTATCGATTAAAGCGGGTGAGGAGAGAGAAGAGGGAGGAGAAAGTACGCCGGCGAGGCGCGAAGGGGATTCCGGCTCCGGTTACGGTTGATGTAATGATGGGAATGAGTAATGGAATGGGAAGTGGTGGAGTATTGAGATGTGCGAAACGCAGAGTTTTGAGAAACGGAAAGTGGGTTTGGATTTTTGCTACTTATTACAGTATTATTTAAATTGGGTGTGGAAGAAGGAGAAAAATATATGCTATTTAAATTTCACATTGCGAGCATCTCTTAAAAAAATATAAAAAATAGACAAATTGAGATCAATTTTTTTTACAACTTTTTTATGAGAAAATTATTATTTTTTAATTTTCTTTTCCTCATTTTTTTTCGCAATCAAACGGAGCCTAATTAAATTCAGTCTATGACCTAAATTACATACAAAATCATAACTTGCGGCAAAGGAGAAAAAGTCATCTATTCTTATAAAAGAATAGGAAAATGTCCGTAAAACCAAACAAGAAAATTACATTGATACCCTTCATTAAACAAATAAAATGACTAAACTATCCATTACCCATAAACCTTCCTACGCCCATACTTGAAGCCTCCAACTTCAAATACCATAAAATAATACGAAAAAAATTAAAAAATCAAAAATAAACATTAAAAATAAAAATAAGTAAGATATGGAAAAAATATAAGCAAAAATTGCATAAAATAAAATATAAAAATTAAAAATAATAAACATTAAAATAAAAAATTATGCGGAAAACATTTAGCACTTAGGGAGAATCGGACGAAAATATGAAAAAAATTCCCGTCGGGACGACGAGAGCGTAGCTAGTGATAGATAAATTCTTAGACAAATATTGAAACAACAGTTTTTCAGTTTAACAAGAACTCCAAGTCTCCAACTGAGGTGTCAAATTATTTTCTACAAATAAAGTTGAGTGCGTTAATTAATTAAATTAAGCAAGAGTGATACGTAATTTAATGCACAAGATCCAAAAAGAAGGTTGAGTTCGTACTACGAAAAAGAAATTGAGTCGTTGAAAATTTTTGTAGAAGATATTTCAAAATGGAGATTATGGGTGTCATCCATTTTGCATACATTGTGATAGTCAATCAATAGTGGGTAGAGCAAAGAATGTGTGTTAAAATTGTATGTCTCAACACATACGTGGACAATATATTTCTATTACACAACTTGTTTCTACTAATCTTCGGAAGATAACGTCGTACTTTCGCAAGAGATCAAGCAGAGAAGCCTTGAATTTGATATTCCACACATCCAAAAAAGCATAACTTTATAAACACCCGGGAGGATCTGCTAGCACGTTTGCTGAGGGAGAGGAGCTTGATCGTTCGGGAGAATTGGTCATAAGACACCATACTGGACTTGGTGCTGATGATAAAAAGGAATCTTCAACCTATGCGATTAGGCAACTCGCCTTTTCAAAGTCTCAGTATAGGTGGAAATAGAGGGATTATGTTATTAAGTACCGGTGTACTTGACTTGATTAATAAGATAGTATATGTCTGACGCGAAAGCGCCTCTCATAGTATGATGATTAGTGTGCTCGAGTTTTACTTATTGTCGTAGTTTAGTTAAATAGACGTCAAAATATATTATATGACACAAAAGAGTTCGTTAAGTAATACTGTAATCTACCTATATAAAAGAATATTTAATTAACAAATCATACATTTACCAACAACATCTAACTAAATTCATACATTTATCAACAACATCTAACTAAATATCTGTCACCTAACTAAACCATTCTAACTAAATATCTAACTAACAAATCATACATTTACCAACAACATCTAATTAAATTCCTACATTTACCAACCATACATTTAACAACAACATCTAACTAAATCTCTATCACCTAACTAAATTAAAAATTAAAAATTAAAAATTAAAAATTAAAAATTAAAAATTTAAATTTAACAGAAAAACAATTCATGTCGGGACGACGGAATCACCACTAGTAGTGTAATAGTATTGTGTCACACGACAATTTTAGCGTGTTCTTTTTTCTAATAACCATGGCTTACGTCACTTACCATCATTTTAAGGGAATGGCATCTTAACTTTTGTAAGCATGATTTCAATATTTTGAGCCCTTCTGATATCAGTCTGCAATGCAAACTCAAGTAAATTGAACCCGCGTCGTTCTACGCGTCAATTTTATATTTATAGTACCTGCAACACTCAGTAAGCGGTAAGCAAGGTCGAACCCAAAAGGTGCGCGAACAGTTTGAATTCGTAATAAACTACTAATTAAATCATAAAAGGGGTTTTTGAAAGAAGTTGTTTGTAAACGCAAAACTAAATTATGAGTGTTGTGAATTCAGAGAAAAACAAATCAGCCCATGAAATTGATCATGCAACCAGTAGTCATCGATAACTTAATTTAACACATGTGTATTACAACAGTTGTTCTCGCTAAAGACACAACCTACATACACCCGCTAGAGTAATATGTCACCTGTTCCAATTAATTAATCTCGCTAAAGACTTATTCAATTTGTGAGTTCTATCTATTATTACCCACTAGACTCTCCAACAGATATAACAATCACGTAGTCAAAGCACAATAATTATTCCACCACTAGGTTTAGTCACTTATCATGCAATTCCTACGCATCACACAATAATATTGATAATGTTTCATCGCTAGGTTACACACAATAAATAATTAAAGCATACAATTAAGTACAAGAACAGGAATAATTCACCATGCATATAGTTAATAACAAGTCTCAAACTATTGTGTTGCAATCACAATTTTCCAAACTGAATTAGGATTAGCTACTAAAACACATTGTAATTAAATTATAAAATTGAGTTGATGAGAGAACGATTATATAACATAATTATGATGAAGAAAAGCAGTAGAATTGGGGCTCGGAGTTGCCGGTCATCATTCGTCGCTTCTGTGCCCTAGGTCTGAATAAAACTGGAGTAAATTACTTTTTTAATTTCGTCCCCTCTTCTGAGACCTAGCTTTCTATTTATAATACTAACTTCTAACATTTAGAAATAGGAAATTCTAGCCCAACAAGGAAATCTCGTCAGATGCCATCAGCATGACGTCACCCGATACGGTACGCAGCGACGACCTAATTTTTATACGCGGAGTCTTAAGGATTTTTCCAAAATTGCCTTAACTCCGCGTAGTCAAATTGCTTTGACTCCGCGTGCTCCACTGATTACGACCTCTTCCTCCAACGACTTCCTCCTTGCTTCCTCGCATCCCAAATAGTTCGAGCAACTCTTTAATGAGCCGATTTAACATCTTTCCGCCACCATGTGCCTTATTATACCTATGAAACAAAACCATACCAAAACGTAATTCGTCATGAAAATGTAATTAAAATATGGGAATAAACAACTCGATGGATCGTAATACGCTAGCTCAATCATAAATGCACGAGACACGAAGAGCTAGAATAGATCACCAACAACAGATGGTTTACAACAGAGCTCAAACTCAAGTAAAGTTAATACCCAGTTAGCTAGTGAAGTAGTCTCTGTAGTTATTACTACCAGATCCAAGCTGCCAGTGGCTCAGTCCCACTCTATCAAGCACACGATCACCCCGGGTTTATTCAAGTCGCTAAGCTATTCCACTTACTTGCTTTGGAATCTTGTAACTCGATCACAACCCTCCAAAACCACCACTTCCGATTGTATACCAAGTTCTATTTCTCACACGAGTATATCAACTCTTCACTTCTCCTACTCCTTCACTCTACTCACTCTTCTTTATCTAACTCTGAAGAAAGATCTCCTCAATTCTTACGACACTCTCCCGACAACAATCTTAATGATATGTCCAAGTAATAGTGTTATCCCCCTTTCCTTTTTTATAGACTTCAAGGAGAAACTCTTCATCTTGTCCGTTTTTAGCCTTGTTCGCCCTCGAAAAACTATGGGTAAGGACAAAATACTAGCAATTTTCTCTTTTTAACTCCTTCAGCGGAGCCTACATTGACCAAACATTATGCCATAGTTCATGCATCAGTCATATATTGTATTTGCACACACTTCACTCAATCAAGTAGTAAATTTTCTAATTAGTTGTATCTCTCCATCGGAATTCTAGTTAATTTGGATAAGTGGGAGACAGTTCTTTATAGGCTTTCGATCATTGTTTTCTGTTTCGAGTTCTCGTCTCATAGTTAAACTTCATCGCTTTCTCTGACATGTGATTTATTCGCATTCTTTCGGTTTGTAGAGCATTGTTTCTTTGTTTGTATCACTCGGACACTTCTATTTTTTGTGAGGTTTTCATCTTTCCTTGGTATTGTCTTTCGAACTTTACTTTGAATTGATGATTCCTTCTTTGCTTTATATTTTGTCTGTTTCTTTCTACTTTTTTTTCTTAAACGGTTCCAATCACAGCCTTCGAATACTAGCATAAGGAACGATATCTCGCTCTCCTTCTATGATTTCTTTGCGAGGTAATATGGACGTTTGCAATCGCTTACCCCTTTTCGAGCACTCAAATTGAGAGAAGACAATTTATTTTCCCATCTCCCCACGCTTTGGGACTTTATTTTTGACTTTTGCATGACTGAGCCACTCTTTTTACTTAAGATTGTGAAGCGTCAACCACCAAGATTGCCATTTAACCATGAAACTCAACTTGTCAAAACTTCGAACAATTGATCACCTCCCTCAAACCTTTTCTGTCAACTCCACATCCACTAGGTATCCCGAGGAAGAATGACAAGAACATTTTGAAAAAATTACACTTAAACGACCAAAGTTAGCTCAAACACAACATTAGGCAATCACATGGTGATCATGACATAATATCAAGTCAAGGAATTTGACTAACTTTCTTCTTATTAAAAGCTAACTAACAAAAGAAAAAAATTAAAATTTTAACTAAATTAACTAACATGCGAGCGTCGACTCCCCCCACACTTAAAACGAGTCGTGTTCTCACGACATAAATCTAAGCAAAGGTGAACAGATGACACTAGCAGAAATATGCATGAAGAAATATGGTTGAGGGATAAAATACAAGGCGTGTTAGCATAAGAGTCATAAAAGTACACGCACAAGAGTCATGATAGTCATACGCGCAAAACAGTCACAAAAGGTACGGGCATATAAAAAGTTTTAAAAGTCATGGGGTAATAAAAAGTTCATAAATTGCAGAGGCAAGGGACAACTGAGCGAGGGCCTCTATTCGCTGGCGAGATCGTTCAAGTCATCTTTGCGACTCTCATCGTTTGAAGCCTCCTCGCGCATGTAGTATCCTGAGAGAATTGCCCTGCCCGACATCCATTCTGGTTGCGGCTCCATGTTCATGAAGGCATTCTCCGGAGCGAGATACTTCATAACTCTGTCCACGTTGAACCTCCACCTTCGTTACACTTGCGGATCCATCCACAGATGTTATGCTGGCACGCTGGGTTGTACTGCTGCCTATGTGCGTGTTTGTGCACGTGTGCTCTAGCGTCCTGGCGTGCGTCCTTGCGCACCTGCCTGGCCTGCTTGCACCAACCCTTCTTGCGCCGCTGCCTGCGTGTCTCCTTGTGTAGCAGCGAATCCCTCAAAGCACCAGAGTGCTTCCCCATCCGTAAAGATCGCAACTCCTCGCATTTTTCTCATCTTTTTTCAAAGTGCTTCCCCATCCGCAAATCCCTCGGAATCGTGTGACCATCTGGAGAGACCGTGTCATGCATCTCGCGGATATAGTAAGTCACCATCCCGCCAATCCCAACCTTACCAGTCAGTTTGATCCTCAACCAATGGTGCACAAGTGCCATCGCATAGTCCACCCTTTTTCCATAGAAGAAACCTCTCAGCACCTCCATGTCGAAAACCCAAGCTTCTGCTATCCATTGTCCCTGGCCAAGATGATGTGTGAGACAAGGCGCTGAAGATAGAAGAATTTGGGTTCCTTGATCTCTGAGCCACGGCTTCGTCCAGTGACGTGTCATATCTTGGTGTCATGAATGAAGTCAAACAATATTTATAAAAATTAGGGTGACCTAGTGTCGAACCCAAGGAAACGGTTGAAACTCAGCAGTATCAACTATTTAAATGCTAAACAATTCTAACAATTCAGAGGGTTTAAATAAAATGTTGGGTAAGAAGTGACGTAAACAAACAATTAAAAGAAGATGACTATGGAACAACTTCACCAAGAGTACTCGTTGAATACTCTGAATGATTCCTAAAATAAAGTAGAACAATTTTGAAAAGATTTGATTAATGTAAGTCTAGGAATGTAACGATGTTGTAGCTTTCACTGGTGTGAGTTTTGAATTAAATATATATAATTAATATGTGACGATAACAAATTTCACCATTGGGGCCACATACAGTCTCTTTTGTTCCCCAATCTCCTTGACTTTTTCCTTGCTCGGGTTGCTTATCATGCTTGACCACTTTGGTTAAGGCTTTTTCTTTACCTTTTGGTTCCTCAAGTACTTTTTCGCATTTAGTGTAATAGCCTTAGCATCCGCAGGTCTCACGTCGGGTCGTGAAGGGAACTTCCCAGGACTCCGTTAGCTTGACGCTTGTTGAGCAAGTTGCGTTTCTAACATCTTTCGCGCTGCCCTTTCCCGTTGAAGCTCGAACGTTAAGAGTTGTATATCTTTACCTTGTTGAGCTTGTGCGGCTATCATTTGAGTCATTAGTTGAGCCAAAGTCGGTTCCTCTTGCTTCTTGTCATCTTGCCTCAAGTTGTAATTCCGATTTCAGTTTGGGGTAACGAAGTATTGTCCATTTGGTTGATTGACTCCTTTGTACTAATTTCTTGGTTAATTTCGACTATTGTAATATTGATTTGATGATGAAGATTTTGTTATGGACACTTATAACGCCATAAACTCTTACTGGTATGAGTTTTGAATTACATACATAGAAGCAATATATGTGACAATAATAACTCTCACTGATGTGTGTTTTGAATTAATATCGTAGAAATCAACTTCCTTAGTATCATCGATAAAGTTTTTACTAATTTCATTGAAAACGTCTAAGCTAGACTTTATTGCTCGTATAGTAAATCTCACCCTGGATGGTCACAATCTTTACTATACTCCTGTTTTAAGAAAATATATAACTTCACACAATACAAGTTTGAGAATACTGTCGTTTAAATCATCAACTTCTCGATTTTGCCCATTTAAATCCTCAACTCAAAAAGTCAAAAAATCCACAATTTCTTAGTTAACTTTCAAAAAAATCATTAAATTTATGTTGACTTTGTCATTATAGGCATCAGCTGAGGATTTTTTTGAAAGTCAACTAAGAAGTTGATAATTTTTTTGACTTTTTTGAATTGAGGATTTAAATGGGCAAAACTGAGAAGTTGATGATTTAAAAGACAATGTTCCCATACTAATTTTGCCCTGGTTGGTCATACTAACATGAATCACATAAACATAAGTTAAATAGATCAAACTTAACAAAAAAGTATTCATGAAATGTATGTAAAAATTATTCAATCATTTACGAGTACTCAAGGATTAATTAGACCATGTCATCAAAACAACTACTTGCTCATGGCGAGTGAACAACAATCCATAAATGAAAGTAAAATGAATAACAAAAACAGAGTAGGGTTTAGAATTGCTCAGGTTTATTGGAGGATCATCAATGCGGCGTCGCTCCTTATTTCTTCTTCTTCGGGGTCGTTTCGGAGTGGTTGAATAGTGCCCCTTTAGAGGGAGCTCCCTCTGATTTTCGTGGGGCTTTATGACCTGTGGAGTCTGTCTTTTGAGGAGAAGTGACTCTCCTTATATAGAGTTTCGAAAACTCTTCATTTTCTTCAAGAAGAATGCCAAATGCCTCACCTCTTTGGTCTCATCCTTTCATCATTATGGCCAGAGACTCTTGGCTCTTCACTTCTTTAATCATATCCTTTGTTGATTATATAAACTGGTCCCTTTTAAAATTTTATTTCAAATAGGATTTTTGGTAAGTCACCGTCTCGCTCGGTCGAGCGAAATATCTCTGTTTGTTACTGTTTGCTCGCTCAGCCGAGTTGAAATCTCGCTCGGCCGAACGAAATCTTTCTGTTTGTTTGCTCGGTCAAGCAAAATCCTTCTGTTTTGGTCCTTGAGATCAACATTAAGGTTTTAGTATTTTGAGTCAGATTTCTAACGCTTTTTATTTCGTCTCAATCAGATAACGTATGCTCTCTATGGAAGCTTCTGAAGCTCAGCGGGTTCAAAAGGTGCCGATTTCACTCAATTGATCCCCATTTTTGCTATGATTTGCTCCAAGCCTCTAAAATCATTATGAAAGTGTATTTGAGCTTGAAACAATAACATAAGTGTAGAATACAACCAATTTTACGTGATAAATGTGAAGAATACAAGTGAATATATACCTAAATAATAGACTTATTTTACACCGATCATCAAGATTGGAACCTTTTCCCGCTCTCGGTTAAGGCTCATCATGCCATGGCATCAGAGTGCTCATCTTTGTCATTCCTCTTCGTGGTGATGTAACTGAACACCTCTTTGAGTTGGCGCACGGACACGTGGTAGTACACTTCATGATGCCTATACCTCAAGTACCTTCTATGTTCTTCCACGGATGCCAAAAACTCGCACGTATCCTCCACATCGGTTTTGCATGAAAGCTTCATCAGCTTTTTCCACCCCGAGGTCTTCAAGACTTCCTGTACCTCCTCGTAGATTCCCATCTCATGTAGGAAGGCCTCTTTCCACCCCAAGGTCTTCAACACTCCATCAATGCCCAATAAACTCCATCGAATTCAGCTTTCGTTGACTGGTCCTCATCTTGGCTCATGGTCGCAAGCTCCAAAAGTCCCTCAACTTTGCCCTGGTCAACGCTTGGTCTAACCTGCACAACTCCAACCCTCAAAATTCCACAAGGTTCAACTAGCGAAATTAGCTCACGAAATTACGGACTAAGCTTCCTACTAGTACATCAATACTAGTTCCACACCCTTTCCTCAACAACAACTCTTAAAATCCACCTGCAAAATTCAAAATCTTCTTCTCAGATCCGAATGAAAAATCACAAAATACTCAACTAAAACGAACGAAACAAGTTGTGAACTTGTACCATTTAATTCCTTGGCTCCTTGCGCTTCAAATCGAGTGCTCACACGTGCAAATTGGTTAAAAATTAAACCATAGAAATTTGCATGGGTTTTTATTTTGAGAGGGAGAAGGAGACAGAAGAATGAGGGGTTTCGCGCAGTGAACCTTGGCCTGCGTTGCGTTGGGCTGTCAACGTCTATGCGCGGGTGAAAAAAAATCAAGGTGCGGTCACCATCTTTAGTTGGTCGTCTCCCACGCCACCCTACTTAGGCATGACCCGCGCAACTCACGGTTTGTGCATGAGTTCCATTGACCTCCGTTGACCTTAGCTTGCGCACTGTTTCGTGCATCTTGCGCACGGATATCATACTGATTACACACTAATATTTTCTTAACTATTTTTGCATACATTTATAACTACACTAGAATTACAAAAAATGAAAAACTTAAAAATTAAAATATGACATTACCTCCCGATAAGATCCTTTGTTTAACGTCGTTGGCTTGACCGTACCTTTGACAAATTAATTTACGACTTCTTGTATCGCTGCCTCCCCTCACACTGAACTGCAATCCCACTCCCCATCATTTCCTTTGCACTTCTTGACGGTATGCTGAGTTGTGTGAGAACCTGTACAATAATCATTGTCTCATATCAAACTTGGGTGAGGCATTAGGCAAGTTTAAAGTAAGTATAAATTTTTCAAAATTAATTTTTGCTCTAGTGGTGGCGAGAAATGATCGCCCCAGTATCACTTTTGGTGTGACTGGAACATTAGTAGCCGTTTTAACCACCTGGAACTCGATCAGTATTGGATATCTTTCCAGACATCCGACAATATTGACCACTCTTTCGGGCATATGGCTCTAAGTGTGGCAGGCAAGGTTGTCAAACTCGAGTTTATACAGTAACTCATTTTACCTAGATAGAATTGAAACGTAGACTCGACTCGTAAAATCGCCGAGTTTACCTCACAATAGAATCACATGAAATAAATCACATCCATGTACACATATTTCAAAAAGCTTTTAACTTTCAAAAATTAAATTTAAAGTTCAAATTACAAAACAAAGTTTAAGTTTAAAAACACATGATTCAAGTTTAAAACCATCCATATGTTTTAACTTCTAAACCTCCAAAAGTGACTATCAATCTTTAGATACTAAATGTTTTTTCTTCATCCGCATTTTCGTCGTCATCTTGATCAAAATCATCTTCAGATGATAAGGATTCATCAATATTAGGTCCAAAGTTCAAATCATATGTGGATGCAAGTAGAGTATTAGGCCCAAATTTCAAATCTCTTATTTTCTAAAGCCTCCTTCCCAGCAAAACTCATATCTAACATTAGCTTCCTCACTTCATTCGACACCTTCCCACAAGGTTCAACATCTTCTTTTGTTCCCGCAAGATGATGCTTAAAGCGGAAAATCCCACTGAAAATTTTGGCAAAAAATTATATTTCACCCTTTTTCCATTGCCTTATATATATGTTTCGTATCGCCATCCTTCATCAGTAATGTTGTCTCTAATATTTTTCCTCCCGCAACCTCTGAAAGAACTCGAATTGGACCCTTGATTCATGCTTTCATTCTCATCCATAATAATTTCTCATTGATTAACGCTTTCATCCAGCAATGAAGCCACAAAGGTTACTGTTTTATTTCACCCTGAAAGAAGTTGATGGGAAGCTCAACTATGAGTACAAGCTACGGATTTTCACTCTTCTTTACTTTGTAAAGTTGAGACTAACAACCATTTCTTATAACATAAACAATCTGATTTGTAAACAAAAAACATACTTTGAAAAACAGAAATATGATCAATCACATGTTGAGAGGATATTCTTACATTTATGTCAATCAGAGAATCAATAAATAAAGAGAAATTAAAATAAATCATGCGTGCACTTCACGGATATTGATGTTTATTACATACCATTTTTTTTTAAAAAAAAAAATTGTGCTCCTTCATATCTCTAATTGATTCTCAGGATTTCCTTCATTCAATATTCAAAATCATGAACACTCCATTATATTTTATATTCCTTCTGGGAAGTATGCGTCTCTTGCCCGCAGCAGAGTCTTGAAATCGTCCCTAGTAATAAAAACACGCGCTTAACTAATGGGGTCTGATATTTGAAGACATTAATTAATTTATGATAAACGTAAACTATATATTTAAATTATATAAAACTTTCATAAAGAAGTAATTTTAACAGCATGATCAATCGAATGAAAGGTATGCGATCACTTCTGAATTTCATTTTGTATAATTTTCCGTTGATAGGATGGTGGACGAGGGCGTTGACCACAACGACGTTAAAACAAATGATTCATCCCCTGCTTCTATTTTTTCCATCAAGTGAATATTTAATACCCAAAAGAACCTAAGGCTCCGTTTGGTTGCGAGAAAAAAAGTGAGGAAAGAAAATTTTAAAGAAAAATGATTTTCTATGAGAAAGTTGTAAGGAAAATTTGATCTCAATTTGCCTATTTTTTGCATTTTCCCCCCTTACAACCAAACACAAAA
>JAWWMW010000608.1:4113-15591 GCA_035048345.1 Echeveria elegans
TTGGAAAGCTGACTCAATGTTCTACAAATCTCTAGTTTACACTAAAGTCAGATTACAAGCCGAAGAGGGACGAAACAGGGATAGAAGATACGGGTCAGTGCAACTCTTAAAATAGTCGGTCCAATCGGTCCGGACCGAAACCCGTCGGGTTTGGACCGGACCGAACCGAGAACCGAAAACCTTCAAAACTATGAACCGCAGACCGACCCGTTATGGACCGAGATCGGACCGACCCGACAAAAGTCGGTCGGTTTCGGTCGGTCTTTCGGTCCGGTCCAAAAATGTGCATCCCTACTCTTTTGCATACATTTTATTTTTATGTCTGGAATCCCATTTTCTAAATAAACGTACGATGAGGTCTCATAACATTATGTGTCAATAACTTTACTGGACGACGACGTGACCGTTGAAAGCAGATCGAGAGAGTGCATGAGATAAGTGGTAACAGGTACGTAACATGTAACAAGGCCGCGTCTCTGCTGAAAACCGTTATGGATCGTCGGCGCCTTCCAGCTCCCATGCACACATATACTCTAATTTAAAACATTTCTCCAACGCCAAAGACCTAAATCAGTTTTTGGTAAAGCGAGTTAAAAATTTGGTTAATGAACAACTTGATTTTAACTGCGTTGCAAAATTTGACGTCGTCAAGTTATCAGCATAGAGCTATTGTTTCATTTGATCAACAAATGAGAATTTAAAATGGTGTTACAATACGGAGCTTATGCAACTTCAGTATGCCTGGTATGTATGGGACAAAGGACCCAAAATGTAAGTTTTAGTGCTTTTGCGTCGTCCCCATAAGATTTTTCAAAATGACTTGCGTAGTTTTACAACTTCACATCTACTATCTCCTACACTATTACGTTATGTCTGTGAAGGAATTTGCATATGGAAATGCAAAATGATGTTCCGCTTTGTGAACAATGATTTCAGCTATGACAACACCATGGCAAGTAGTAATGGCAAAGACAGTTAATCCAAATGCCTCTTAGATTGCATGCTGGACCAATGGTGTCAGCTATGCAGCGGTAGAGCCCTAGTAAAGTGAAGGCAGTATGACTCTCATATTGTCCAACTGTGTTCTTGCTGCAAACATAAGCACGCGATCCTCTTCGAAATGAAAATAACCGATGTCCTTCTTCTCCGGATCAATAATCGATTAGTAGAAAAGGTGTATAGTGAAACATTGAATCTTGATGCCCTTACTTCACTGCAACCATCTTGTCTTCTTTCCATGAAAATCACAAATTTGGAATCAACTCGTCTACTAAATGAGGGGGTTCATCTTGCCTTCTTTCCATGTGCTGCTATAAATTAGGCATTCGAAGCAAACAACGTTTTGTTGTTCCAATCAACATCGTACAACCATGATTGTGAGTTGTTGTTGGGTACATTTGCTTGTCACACAACCTTAAACAACAAAGATTCCCTCCTATCCGATTCCATTACCATTAGCTTAAGTTAAGTTTTCGGGTACTTTTACAGATGTTTACGAGGAGGATGTACCAAATTAGAATGGTGCAACCGAATAATTTTTCACTTTTACATCCTACAAATGCTTTAACACTTCCATGATGTTATGGCTTATGAGTGTAACTTTTTTTTAATTGAATGGTGTCAAGTTGTTTAAGGACTTTGATTGTTCTATCTAATTTTTCTCCATTTATGACGTCTCGTTTATCATAAGAACAGATTTGATGCTACTAATTCAGTGGATCATACTTAATTTGGTTCAATTAATTTCAATTATATTATATTGTAGTCGTGGACCAAACTATATTAATATTATATTGTTCTTGTCCCGTCTACTTTACATGCATTTCTTGTCACTTACGTTGTTTTGTTCGATGTGTTAATTAAAAATAAAGACTGCCGTCACGAGTCAATCATAAGCGATTTATATCCAACTTATTTCAAAATTAAAATAAAATATTGGTCGGATTAGACTCCTTCTGTCTCATATTATAATTCTTCTTTTCTTTTTTGACGTCCTAAAATATAATTTTCATTTCTTTAAATGAAATATTTTTTATCCTCACAAATGCATTCTTTCTCCAATCTATTTATTTTTTGTTCTTTTTCTTACATACTTTTATTTCACATACTTTTTTTTTAAAATTTGTGTCAAACAATAAATGAGAACTATATTCAGAGACGTAGAGAGTATTTAATAATAGAATAGGGTGAAGGATGAAGGTTTAAATATGAATTTTCAAAATGCCTCTCTCTCCATCATTAAATACAAATGTACCATTTTTCTAAATTAAAAAATTAAATAAAATATTAAAATAGTTTTAAAATGTAAAAACATGTAAATAATTCAATAAATTTAATTATAAAAATAAAATTATAGCGGGAAACGTAAGAAAACATGATGGAAATCGAAGAATTGAAGCATAAGTTTTTCGTCGGGACGGAAGCGCAACTAGTATTTAATAATTTAACCACTCCATTACTTTGTAAAAATAATACAATTATGCTTTTGTCTTTTCGAGCGTGATTGAAAAGGTTAAAGTTCGACATTCTTAAGATTCCGGACTCTTTCAATTATATATCATTATAAACTCGAGTGATTATGTGTACAATTGAAGATTGATTTTTTTATGGAGATTTGAAGATTGAAATTTGATAGATATAAATAAAAGTATTAACTTTATTCAAAAGTGTCAATGTCTTGCCCATACTCAAGAATGGGAACAAAACTGAGAATATGTGAGATGGGTTGGAAATGGAACTCGGAAGCATAAATAAGAAGAAGAAGAAGAAGAAGAGTTTGATTGAGTCGATGCTGTAAATGATCCAAAATTGGAAAATCGGATGAAATTGCATGGCAGGTTTTTGTAGTTTCCTACTTGCTCCGTCCTTGCCAACCATCCTTCAAAGTTCAAACAAGCACCCATCGGCTTCATAACAAAGTCTGAAAGCCTTTTTGGTTTATCTATTTCTGGTATGGCCATGGCCATTGCTTTGTTGTCATCACTCATCACACTCACCAGCCTGGACACGTCCCAAATTCATGTTCAAGTATTTCTTCATCTTTCAACATCCCTTTTAGGACCACACCAACAATTTGAATCACATCCATTGCAACACTCAAAATGAGCACTGTGTGACTAATTCGCTAAGATTCAATCTGTTGAAGTTTAGTCCAATACTCAGTCCGATTCAAATTCGGTAACCTAGCGCCAAAAACTGCACCCTTAAGGTGTGTGGAAATACATAGAGTCATGTCTCATTCTTAGTTCTTACTTAGCGCAAGCAATATGCCTTCAAGGTGTCCCCCACTACACACGAAGTTAGCTTTCTAGCTAGCTACAATAAGGCTTTGTTCCTTTTACTTTAATTTCGGTTCAATTCATTTCAGTTAAAGCTATTCTAAAATTCTGTTGAATTTCAGTTCAGTTCAAAAGAACAGACCCAAAGTCAGAATACGATAATTTCGTAAAAGGTCAAGAGCTGAAACAAAAACGAACGAATCGGAACTAATCTTAAGGACCAAAACCTCTTCAGCAATCGAGTGGATTACTGATTTCACATAAGACTTCTCTAACTAATGACGCAAAGATGCCTAGTTCGATATCTATTGCTACTAATCTCAACTCTTCTTTATTCGTCTTCCACTTACAGGACTCCTGTCTGAAATCTTCGCCTACCATCATGTCGATGGTATTCTGTTGCACTCCATTCCACGAGCTCAATTTAGCACAAACTGTATTAAAAACATCATTTTCATTTGTGTAGTCAAGCAATTCATCTTTCATCTCTTCTTCAGCGACCATGTCTGATACGAGGCTTTCCATATCCACAGGGATACCGCATAGATCATGAAAACCACATTTCTCTAGAACTTGTCTAAGAATATCATCTGCAGGAACTAATGAAACTTCAGATGCAATGTCATCATTTTCCTCTAGCATTTCTAATTCAGGGTAGTCATATAGTTCATCTTCAAGAATCAGTTTCTCGAGATCCTTAGGATCCAAGTCAACCAGTGCCTCGAATCTGCTTAGATTATGCAGTAGTTGATGTTTCTTTCCTGCACATTCATCATGCAACCAAATATTATCAGCTATTCCTCGATCGGACAAAAAACTAACTACACCTTTCATTTTCAATACTGCAGTAATTCAAAATGACTGTCACGGACTGTAACCACTAATTAAGAAAATGACAACATGTTAGATTTAAAGCGACGCCATATCTCTGCGATCTATTAGTGGGCCAGCGCACACATTACTGAATGGGTTCCACACTAATTGTCGACCCATCCAACTCGAAAACAATCAAGAATCAAATACATCGACAGTCTCCTAAGAACAAATCATGCAGCATTGGTACAAAATAAGGGACATACTCTCAACAATGGTGTAGCTGCATTCACAACCATATCCATCGTCATTGTCGTCTTGTTCATGATCGTTCTCGTCTTCTTCAAATGGCGGATCCAGGACACATACAGGGCTGCATTGCTCCTCTTCCACATCCTGAAATATTAACCAATACACTCATAAGGTCATTATAAGTCTAAAGCTAAACAGCTACGAGGCCTACAACCTTAAACATCTGGTGACAACCGACACTACACGAAATCATTGATCAACATTAAAGACAAATGATGTTGAAAATCCAGATTTTTGTGCTCTTCAGGAAATTACAAGCCCTTGTCTTTTAAATCTTTTCAATGAATGCAAAACAAAAAAAAAAACAAGCTTTTTCCAAGCAAAGAACATGATCAAAAGACACCCTGATTGTGACTTGACAAACAGAACATTTGCACAGCAGCTGCTTTGCTCTGTTCAAAAATGTACTCTTTTCAACTCGGTCAAAACGAGTCAACTCGTTTGACTCTTAACTCGATCCATACAAAACTTGGCACATTTATCAGAAAATGAGCATAAAGATCGAACCTTTACTGTGCGCCGGCTCGGAGGCGGCGGACGGGAAGAAAAATCCGGCGAAGTGCATCGCGATGGTGATCGGGTATGTTCACCGACGGCCCGAGAGTTAGAACTACTACAATTCGTTTCTGTATTGGGCGACTTATCCTCCGACCATGCGGCGTCGCTCCGTCGCCCATTAAAGCAGAAATCCATATCCGAATCAGAATGACACAGATTCGAATCTCTACTCATCTTTCCTAACCCGTACGCGCTCGACGACATCGTTTGGTGTTTAGCAGCGTCAATTCTGTTCCGTTTGTGGGGTTTGACAGAGAGTTTCTTCAAAACTGATCCAAAGAAACCGAAATCAGTACCAAATCTGTTCGTCCGCTTTCGGGACGAGTGCTTGAGGATTCTGAGCGCGGCTTCAAGAAGCAGAGCAGCGGTTTTGGAAGGTACTTGAAGAAGTTTTACAGGGCTTTTGGGTAAGTTGAAAACAGGGGATGCTCTGTTTTTCAGATCCGGTGACCCGTTTTTAACCTTAAAGCAAGCGTTTTTACAAAACGTGACCGGAAATTGAAGCACTGACGAGTCTCTGTTACTGCTAGTGGCTCTATCGGAAGGTGGTTTTGTGATACGAGCGAGCTGGAGTTGGTTTTTGGAGGAGTTGCTCCATAGCTTTGTTCGGCGTTCGGCGATGTATTCGTGGAGATGGAACGGGTCCTGATCTTCTAACAGGAGCTGTTGAAGCTGGCTTTTAGTGGCCATTGAGCAGTGGTGGTTGTAGGGGATTGATTAAAGTCCAATTTGGGAAGGTATGAGTTTGGGAAATGGCGGAGATGGAGGTGAGATTTAATTTGAATGTTGGGGGAAAGGCTTTGCTCTGTTTCGCCAGTTTATACGAAACAGAGCAACATCAGTCATCATTATCAGTAATATTTTAATTAAATTAAATATAATTAACGCTTCAAATTCTTAAATTAAACAGAACATGGCTAATTATAAACTAAAAAGAAAATATTTAAAGACTCTTATTTATTTATGGTGGATTGAATTTCAGAAAATTCAAGATGCAACGGACATGATGAAACGGGGTTATATTTTTGGTATCCGTGGGATGAAAACAAGACGCATTAAATGGTTGATGTAGTCACCACGGAAGTCGGAAGGAATCAAATTCCGACACGCGTGCACTTTTTTGTATCCACACTTAACGTTGTTCACCGTTTATCGAAATTGTTCTGTAAATGACGCTGACATTTTTGGTCCCTAAATCATTATTTGCATTATATACGTACAACATAACATCCCCTACGACGGAAGGGTTTGAATTTTGATCGACTGCGACAATTGATGATCGATCGATCGATCTCCAAGCAGCAGTCCATTTGTCCCTTGTTTGATCATTTTTGTTTCGTGTCCATCTCAATGTTAGAATTTTATAAAAACATTATAAATGTAATTATCAAAAGATGATTTTTTTTTATAAAAAAGGTAAAAATAAAAAAAATCAAATTACCATTATCATCTATCTACAGATATAATAGAACATCCAACCGGATGTCCACCATCAACAAATTCAAAAACTAACCCCTAACTAAACATAACTAAATAATAAAATACTAAACCTAACTAAATAATAAAATATTAATAAAATTACAAAATTACAAAAATTGTAAAAAATTTAAAAAAATGTAAAAAATGTAAAAAAATATAAAATTTTAAAATAAACATTTACAAATTGTGCATGAAATAATAATAAAAAAAATTGTGCATGAAATAATATTTTTAAAATACTCATTTAAATTCGATTGCGCATCGGGATAACGCCTCCCGTAGGAACGACGGAGTATCAAATAAAAAACTGTACTAATTAACTTCCAATTTCGATTTCACCAAATCATCAACATTCTTCTTTGTTCTTCTCTCCAACGCACGCCATCAACCATCCACCGCTTCCTTGGGCCCGATCGTCGACCCTCAGCCGCTCCTCTAAGGTAAAAGTCCTCACACCTGGTGTTAATTCACCATGTTCCTTGCTGAAAAACGGATCTTCACCCCATTTTGATTTCAATGTTCCTGTTGTCTGTGCTTTGGTTTGTCGATTTTTTCGATGTTGATTTAGTGTTTGTCTCTACCCTTATCCAGTTTATTATAATCTGATTTATGTGAGATTTGATCTTTGAATTTAGGGGATTGTTTAATGTATTGTGATTTTTTATTTATTTGAGGTTTGATTAGATCTCTCATCGGTGAAATGTGTGTTTTAGGCTGACGATTGGAGCTGTATTGGTTTGACTTTGGATCATGGCTTGCTTGTAAAAATGTGTTTGTTGACTTGTTCAGCATTGGAATCATTTGTTGAAGATTGTGTTCGGGTTCAGTTCTGTGGTCAGAGATTGATTGCACATCAGGATGTTTGCGTGTGAAATGTGTATACTTATTAGACATGGGGTTTCTTAATGAGTTCAGGTGCATTCCGGACTTTTTACTTTTTTAGTTTGACGCATGAAATGTGCTTTACTTTTTTGAAGTATGATAGATGGATCACATTAGGCTGAGTTTGTTATTTGTTAAGGTTTAAGGTATTGAACTAGTATTTTGGGGCACTCCCTTTTATTAAAAGGCATAGTATCAAGTATGTCCGAGGAGCTTAGTGACTCCTTTCTTGTTTGTTGATTTGGTTTGTGTTGTCATAATGTGATCAGTTTAGTGAATGTAATACCTGTTTGTAGGGATTTCTATTATTGACGGTATTTTCTGGTCTGCTAATTGCTATGGGGTTTTTTAAGCGTCTACATTTTCTTTCTTTTCTCTGGTTTGGTATCACTTGTTTCTTTTTGAAATTCAACAGGCTTTTAGTGTATTTTTTGGTAGCTATTGTAGACCTGCTCCGGCTTTCATCATTTTAATTAATGTTTGCTTTGGCGGTTGCAAGTGTTTTTAAAATGGCAAAGGGCTGCAGAGGTAGACGCAGGGCTGCCTCTCGCCAGGCAAGGCATGCTCCGTACCTGCTTCCGAATGGTAAGTTGCATGCTTTAGAAGGTGTCTGTGCAAAGAAATGTCCCAATGCATTGCCAAATGACTGGGAAAATGCAACTTGTTCTGTGTGCATGGAATGCCCCCACAATGCTGTTCTTCTCCTTTGTTCTTCCCATGACAAGGGTTGCCGTCCCTATATGTGCGGCACAAGCCTTCGCTTTTCCAATTGCCTTGATCAGTACAACAAGGCTTACACTAAGATTGCATCAGTCAACAGTGAACCTTCTGAGAAAAGTGAGATGACTGCACTTGCATGCCCACTGTGTCGAGGCCAGGTGAAGGGATGGGCTGTGGTGGAACCTGCTCGGAAGCATCTCAATTCCAAGCAGAGAAGCTGCATGCAGGATGGATGCTCCTTCACTGGGACTTACAAAGAGTTACGTAGGCATGTAAGGTCTGAGCACCCCTCTGCATGTCCATGGGAAGTAGACTTATTTGCGGAACAGAAATGGAGACGACTGGAGCGTGAACGAGAGCATGATGATGTGATCAGCACGATAAGGTCGTCAATACCTGGGGCTGTGGTCTATGGAGATTATGTCCTTGAAGGGAACGAGTATGACTCCGAATCGGATGATGATGAGGGGTTTTTTACAGTTGGCAATGGCGGGAGCAGTGGAGGGTTTGGTGTAGGATTTGATGCCAGTAATATGGTCAATATAATAACATATTTACGTGCTCTCAGCCCAAACAGCAACACTGGTTATAACCGAAGGCTAATTCGGGCTAGCAGAGGTAGCCAAACATCTGAGAATGGTGCTGTGAACAGCCTGAACACTGTTTATGAAGACACGACCAGTGACATGCGTGCTGCTGAGTTTTTGAATGCCGGATTCGCTGCGGCAGTGCATGACACTCCATCAGAGCCGACACGTCCTAGACACCTGTGATTGAAGATAATTCCCGGTAATTAACAACTCCCAATTCACTTACTCTAAGAAGTTAGACGGTAAGTCTGCATATTAAAAAAGGTATATACCTCCCTGGTATAAGTTCCCCTAGCTTATACTCCATAAGGTTTTTACTTTTGATAATAAATGGGTCAGTAAGGTCAGGTTGGATCAGCTCAGGTGGAATTTGGGTTACTGGAAGGATCCATTTGTTCCAGACACCACGCCTGTTCTACTTGGTTGCACTCACTAATTTAGGGAAAATTTCTGTAGGTTTTACGTTTCTATTTGACAGCTGAAGCTCAGCCATGTACTTGTAGTTTTAGTTCCCTTAATACCCCTATCCCCTGATCCCCTCTCCATGTGTTTATCTTGTACATTCAGTCATTGTCATGTTAAACAAGTTTATGCACATTGCAGAATTCATTTGGGTCAATTTCTAAATTGATAAGTACAGTGTGGGTTCATGTTTCTTTACTCTCTTTTCAGTTAAGGGCAAAAGTTATCCTTCAACTTTACATTTTATTACTCTCTCCGTTCCATTATATAGTTCCCATTTTCTTTTTAAGCGTCTCAAAATATAAGTCCCCTTTCCTTGAATAAAATTTTTTTCACTCACATTTACACTCTCTCTCCAATCTATTCACTTTCCACTCATTCACTTTCATACTTTTACTTCACATAATACAATTTTCTTAAAAATCGTACCAAACTTTAAATGAGATCTATATAATGAGACGGAGAGACCCAGAGAGTAGTTTACAAGTGCTAAACCCGTCGTCCCGATGGAAATTTTCTCTATGTTTTAATTTAATTTTAATAAAGATTTCTAACATTTATTTCTATAATTTTATTCTTGTAATTGAAATTTTTGAATGCTATATATTTCTAATTTTTTGAATGTAGTTTCATTATATTATTTTTAATTTTGTGACAATCCATCATCTCGAATGAGAAATCTATATGTAAAAAAATTGGTCAAATACTCGGTCCAATACAATTAAATATACGGCCACATACATTTAAATAAAGTCAATATAAACAAATACGAACAAATACGACCAAATATGAAATAATAGAAACAAATACGTGCGGATGATGTGTGGTGTAAATAAAAGTATGGGGAGGGGTATTTTTATCAAATGAAGTTTTATTTTGTTTTTATTCTTATTTTGTTTTATTATCATATAGTGATGAAAAATTATTCTAGTTGTTTGTGTGTTGAGGACACTACCCTATTGTTAGGATAGATAGTAGGTGGATGACCATGTGTAAATGTTCCCTTGTCTATATACGGTGCCGAATATTCAAGTGTATTCGAATAACTAGAATCCACTAAATAATATTTTCCTTCAAAAAAATTAGAGTTATCACTCATGTGAATAATATGGAGCACATAATAACTATAAAATAATTTTATACCTGGAGGTGACCGTGGAAAACAATACTTTAGTCAAACAGTTTGGTCTTTAAACGAGTATCGCCATATATATAATTATTTGTACTTTGTAACTTCTCGTATGCTAACAAAATTTAAATATTTCAAATGAATAAACTTCAAAAATAATTATTTCTATATCTAAAATTATTTTTGAATATGAAAAATAATACATAAATAAAACTGATGAATTTTTTTTATTACAATTTCCCAAAAGATTGAGAATCAATGTATACATCTTGGTATACAAACACGAGAACTTAGCCCGCAAATCATGATCAATGTATGATATGTCTAAATGAAAAATGAACATCGATCAAAATCGCTCTCATGTACCAAATAAGAAACCAATTATAAAGAAAACAACTAAATAAAATACGAGCTATCTAACGCAAATGCCAGATGCTACGAATAAGTCACGAGCTATCTAACAGTAAATGTCAGATGCTCGAATAAAAACCTTTCTCCCACCAAAAGCTTGCACCATTGTAAGGAAATAAATTTTAACTGGATTCCACGTTAGAGAAGTAACGTGGAACAACAACCGATTATTCCAAATGCATAAAATCGAACCACCCATTATACTTACTTCAAGCCGTCTCTGTCCGGATAAGGCTGCTGTCGTCCGGATAACCGCCAACTTACACCCTTCTCCACAACTGGGAAACTCGTTTTAATGGAAAACTAATCAATAAGGATTATCTCATCTCGCCCATGATTGCCTATTGCCCTTATGACCTCTTGACGTATGCCCACCAAAACCTGAAAATTCATAGTCGATACTCTCGTTTCACACATAATTGTTGATTAGTTGAACTCAATTTTCACCGAAACCCAAAACCCCAAATCTGCAAACCGGCGTCCATCTCCATCTTCGATAAACCAACTCCTCTCCATGCAGCAGAACCAGCGCCGGCTTCAATAAAATTGATGAATTTGTGATGGATTTGTGATGTCAATCTCATAAATAATTGGCGTTACCCGGTCACTGAAAACATACATTACTGAAATCGGTTGATTTCTGGTTTTAATTTTTTAATAAGGGTAGAGATCATGTAAAAAATGTATAAATATAAAAAGTATAAAGAGATCATAACCATAGATGTACAATACCTTCTAATCAATGACTGAGATTATCCAATTAATAGCCATTTAATTATAATAAAAATGATTATTCAATGTTTGAGGGTATTTAAGACATTTTGATCTGATTTACATGAGAATT
>JAWWMW010000609.1:0-12003 GCA_035048345.1 Echeveria elegans
GTTACCTAACTGCATCTGAATTATGGTTATCAGCTAATTGGATACGTACTCCGTTGATTACGTAATATATATTCCCAAGGTATAGTAGTAGCAAAAATAGAAAAAGAAGTACAGTGCATTCAAAAATAAATTTGAAAAAGAATGTTCAACTTGCGAACTGCATATAGCAGAATTGCATTACAATCAAAGGTCTGATCTTATATAAACCATGAAACCATTTATACAACAGCAAACTGAGGATAACAACTAACAAGCAATATCTATTCATACATATGTAGTACTGCAACTCTCATCAATTAACACAACAAAAGCAAGAGAAGAAAAAAAACTGAGTACTGTAACGATGACAAGCAAACATGGTTCTTCCAAGTTCATTACATTATGTGACGTGCTGTATTCATCAATCTTCGCCTTTTCGATCTTCATTGATTTCCTGCAGGACGACAATGAGGGCGACGATGAAAGCGTAGTCCACATAAGGATACACCGTCACGGCAAACATGTCCTTCCCCAACACGATGCTCTGCACGCTATGCTTCTTGTGCATCTGATACATCATTCGTCAATTTTGGCAAAATATTAGATTATTCGCAACGAAAGCAGAATGAATATTTGAGTATTTACTGATCAAAGTCCCAATAGTTTTATGAAATTGGGTATTTACCTGTGCGATGATGGCATTGGTA
This sequence comes from Echeveria elegans, assembly GCA_035048345.1. Lineage (NCBI taxonomy): Eukaryota > Viridiplantae > Streptophyta > Magnoliopsida > Saxifragales > Crassulaceae > Echeveria > Echeveria elegans. The sequence goes on from JAWWMW010000609.1 coordinate 687, forward strand.
TTGCCAGCGTACACGGTGCACGATCGCTCAAACCAGCTCCCTTTGATCTTGAAGTCGCAAACATTTTCGCTTGTATTGCTCGCAAGGAACACATCAAGTTCAGTCTTGAATTGCAAAAGTGAAGATTTCTTTACACTGAAGAGCATGTTACTTGAACTTGTGCTATCTCCCCGATACACTTGCCACCTCCTATGCGCCGTCAACGCCTAGAATTCCACAAAACCAACAACAACAACAAAAAATCATCGCAAATCGAGTAAATACAAAACAAACACAAAAACTTGTTCCCACAAACTCACACTGAGATTTTACCAAGTCCTAATTTTTTGTTCATTTCCAAACTCTATCAAATTAGGATTCAGTACCTTTTGCTGGAGAGTAAGTACAGGACGATCCGCGGCATCTAAAAGGACGCGACAATCGCGTAAACTAAAGAACTTTCCTTTGATTTTAAACATAGCATTTCCATTAACATCCGTGACCGCAAAGTTGCCTTCAGTAATTTTAAACAACTTCCTAGCAATGGTAAGATCAACCGGATACGGTGCACAAAATTGAGGACCGACCACGGCCACTTGCATATTAGCCGCGGCAGGAGCCGCAGCCATCGGGTAAGGGTAGCTTCCTCCAGCAGCCATCGATAGATCGATCGATAAATGAATGAATGAATGAAGAATTTGATGAGAAAATTTTGAGAATGAATGAGATGAGATGAAGAAGAGAGGCTTGGTTTTATATGAAGAAAGGAAATGGATTTGGAATTTTTTTTTACAACGCGTTTTGTATGCTTCCTTTTCTTGAGGGTTAATCCGATTGTGGCATGCGACACCGTGTGTGGAAGCGGTCGTTAATTGTTAAAGCGTGTCTGTGTTGATTTTATTGTTTTGTCGGATTCCATTGATTTCACATACTCCCTCCTGTTTTAATCCTTAGAGCAACTCTAATGGTGAAATGTAAGATGGGTACGTAAAATATTATACTATAATAAATTTGTTCAGATTATAGTCACAAGTTTCTTCAGATGTGTTTCGCAAGAAAATGTCTAGTTTCCTTCTTGGACTTTAACATGCAGTTCCATTTCACCGTGAATAGTACCTTTTTGCGCAAAGTGACTACTGGGTTGTCCTTATGATCGAGTTTAGGCCATGTAGCGCGACAGGGAAGTCTTTGACTCTGAATAGGAGCTTTCCATTAGCATCATTGACTATGAAGTGATCTTTTACTGCTGAGACATCTCTGATGACAGTTAATCCGATCTTCTGCGGACATACAGACAATGGGTTCATAGTTGAACTGGAAATTGCGTCAGAGTTGCTGCTAGCTGAATCCATTTCTGTTGGCCTCCGAAGTAGACGATCACGACGTGAGGATACGCATATGTAGCTGTATGAGAGTTATTATTGATGATATTATTTGGAATGCAGCTCTTTCGATTGCTCTACAGACAGAATTCTCATCGAGGAGTTGTCCTATTGAAATAAAATACAAGGATTGCTTCGGAGACTAGGCCACATATGTTAGGAAAAATATCTGATATGATTACAAATTATATAAGTCATGAGTCATTAGGCAGTTTTGTTCCAAGTCAACCCCTTCGAAGCAGGTAATCATATTCTCGTAAGGCTTTTCATGTCTTATCTGGTATATGGGAATTCAGATAAATCATTTTTTCGATCATAAGAAAGAGATACCGGTTAGTATCATGTATATACTTCACAACAGAAAGTCTTGGAACCAACCGCGACGTAGAATTGGAGCCTGAGAATATTCACAGTGAAATGCACACAAGCATAGCTTTAAAATAGTAACAAATAGACTCATCGAAAAAAGGAGATTTTTTGAAGCAACATTTACAATGACACGAAAAACACGGAGAAAATTTCATAAGAGCATCAATCAACAAAAGATGGAAAAGGATTGGATTAGATGTAAAGAAGGAACCCATTTTGTGTGGTCTTCAGCAGAAAAGAATAACAACAGTTTAAATGTGAAAATGCTTGAGAATATATAACATGACCCATGAGAGTTAAGATTCCGATATTCCATTCCCAAGAATCGATCAATCTGTTCCTCAACCTGTCTTTTTCTTACACAAAAACGAATAGCATTCATTCGGCGGCCTCTCTTCGTTTCATTGGAGTTATAACAAGGCGCAGCCAATGTGATCTCTACGTATGTGATGGGGATGATTCTATCAGATATAGTAACTAGTCGCGGCATTATTCTTCTTCCTTAACTACTTGCGTTTGAAAAGTTGCGTGAAAGTAAATATTATTATCAGTTGTTTATTGTATCGTCTTTAAGAAGAATTACAAGTACAAGGAGAATAAAACACTTATAAGGAGAGAAAGGCAGCGGGTTGCGGCCACTGGTTATTTCTTTTGGACTGCAACTGGGAGGACTTGTTACAACTTGGTGTTTCTCCATTTACTTGTAATCTTTTTCTGTTCGCCATGGACCTGAAGATTTGGCTGTTTTTGTTAAACATTTGCATCGTTATCTACACGTATTATAACATATCATGCTTTCGAGGCCTATTGACAGATTCTCCGGAACTCCATACCATATATCCTGAAAATCAGAATCTACTTCTTTCTCTCCTTTTTTTTTTTGTGACAGAGGCCCGATTCCTTGAAACAGCATAAACACTTTGTTCAGCGGGTTTTTTTCTTTCTTGGTACTAATTCCATTTTGATGAAGTTTTGCACAACAATATTTAAACTTAAATGTAAGCATCTGAAGATAAATGATTCAATGAGCATTCAACAAGTTACTCAAGTCGGAGAGTTGGTAATATTTGTTACTAGCCTACCTAGTCCAGCAGCTTATAATGCATCAATTCTGTTCGCTCCGTGTATGACAGGTATTGTCTTTTGGATTTGAGGAATAATTCCTGACTATCAAAGACAGCAAAAATCTTAGAAACTTTTTTTTTCTCCTTCGGCAAATGTGTAAGTTCCTTCGTTAGGCCAAGTCGTGTCATAAGTCATATCATATCGCTATGAGTGTCAGATTCACGGTGAGCCACTGCGTGCATTTTGTTATAAATGTATCAAAATATCTTCCGGATACTATCCTTGATGGTCGTAAAAATGTGCAATGCCTGAAAAACTTCTAAGAATCTGCATAAAAGGCAAGGGCACTTAGGAGTCACTATTCAAGAGAAACCGGTAGCGTAAACATTTCCATGACTTCTAATCCAAGCATCACGGCTTTACATTGCATGCCCTTTTTTTCCTCGAGGTTCGATATTCAGATTCTTAGACACGGGACCGACTGACAACTGCCTAATGCCACTTAAAGGAAGGTGAAGGACCTTAGGAATAGGACCCTTATGCTATTTTTATACTGTTGCAATGAATAAGTACCAATCTTAACGAAGCAGACAAAACCGAATAAGTTCCATTATTCTATCCCTCCCTTGGAACGTACCCAAGATATATTAACTATCCTACACAACTTTATAAAATGTTCCGGTCAAGAGAATCTCCAGTTCCACATTCTCAGAATTATAACCCATTTCAACTGGATAACATTTTCAGTGATCGGAACGAAAACCGTGTGTTTTCTGGAGCAAAAATGCAAGACTATAAGAAGGCAAGTTGAGAAAAAAGAGATAATACTGTCAAGTTCTTGTGAATTTTCTGATGCCCGAATAATGTGAAGGTTAAAGAACTTAGTGGGTACTTCCCAGTTATTGAAATTTGTAGCTTGAGCATCGCTCGTAATTCGAATGAGGTTCGTGTCTTTGAATGATGGCTAAATAAAGCATACAAAAGGCTTTAAGAATCTATTCGAGTTTCTTAATTTATTGAAATGCTCGGATCTGTTCAACACCTAAAATAGTTCACAAGTACTTGGACAGGTACTCTAAATTTGGGTCCATTGATAAGGAAGGATAAAATCTCTCTCTTTTGAAGTCACTTTGAAGATTGGAGTAAGTCAGATGCGGTGTCGGCTCTGTACAATATTCTATACCGAAACTCTCGATCATTGGTTTCTTTATAAGGCATTGTTGACAACTCGAGGTTAGTTAAGAGAAGCTTTTAGTGAGAAAGCAGTACCAAACATTACCATTTGGACGACTGGTTGCATTACAGAATACTACGTTCGAGGAAACAGAAGATCGTTGCTCGCTAAGGGTAATGACTTATATATTTTCTACCTTTTCAGTTTCCTAGATGAGTTAACCTGTGAAAGAGTGTCTGATAAAATGAGACTGATAACAGATATGTATCATCATCAACCAAACCATTTGTCATCAAGAAACCCAAACCCTTCGGAAAGGCATTTGTTTCTGCAACCAGGAGCAAACCGTCCAGGAGACTCGGGACTCGTCCTCTCAACTGATGCAAAACCAAGACTGAAATGGACACCGGACCTCCATGAGCGCTTCATAGAAGCAGTGCATCAACTTGGAGGACCAGACAGTGAGTGGACGTATTGATGTCAGTTTCATTTAGCACAAATAATTATTTTTTTTCTTACAAATGCCGAATAAATCCCAACTAAACTGAATTTATTTCTTCAATGTTCGCTTTCAGAGGCTACACCAAAATCAGTCATGAAACTTATGGGTATTTCAGGACTCACTTTGTATCACTTGAAAAGTCATCTTCAGGTACAAAAATCATTTTTCTGAATACTAACGTAAAAAAAAAACTCTAAACAAAGTACCGTTACAGCGATCATTTTCAAAGCTTCCTTAGGATTCCGCATGAAAAATATTGTCTGTTCCCATGTTACAGAAATACAGGCTCAGTAAAAATATACACGGGCAGCCTAACAATTCAGCCAACAAACTTGGTAAAGAAATTTTGTGTTATTTCACCAGATGAAAATTTCAATGAAATCTCAAGTAAAATATTTAAACGCGGACATTGATGTGACATAACAGTGACCGCTGCAGCAGGCCAGAGAATACCTGAAGCAACGGAAACTACTGTGAGTAGTCCAAGTACTGGATCTCAAACCAGCAAGTAAAAATGCTATCTTTTTTTTTTTTTCCTTTCCAGAATATTTACATCCCTACACATTTTGCTCAGTTGATTAATTTAGCGAAATGTGAATCATCAGAGTACAGATAAGTGAAGCCCTACAGATGCAAATCGAGGTTCAAAGGAGACTGCATGATCAGCTGGAGGTATGCAATTGCACATCAGATTTATTTTAAGTACCAAAAAAAATGTTTCGTCGATTTTCTGAATGTTACGGTTTCAGGTTCAGAGACATTTACAGCTGCGAATAGAGGCACAGGGAAAGTACTTGCAGTCTGTGCTAGAAAAAGCACACGAAACACTTGGCAGACAGAATTTAGGCACAGTGGGACTTGAAGCTGCCAAAGCTCAAATTAACGACTTGGTACTGAAAGTATCCAATCAGTGCCTCACTGCTCCATTTTCCGTAAATCCAGATGAGCTCATAGGTTTATGCACGCAACACATGCAAACAACACAACCGGCAAATGGTCTTTTAGAAAATCGCTCCGGTGAAAATAATCTCAGGTTTGAGACCATGAAATACAAGCAAAATGTGCATAACAGCCTCAAGGATATCGAAACGCAAGTGTCTTTCAAGGAAGAGGGACCTAGTGGTTTATCAATAGGGATCGGCCTCCAACACCTCGAGAATAGAGATAATAAACTTAGCAGCTATCCTGAGACAAAACTGAGAAAACACGATGACGAAGATGAACTGTTTTATAAACGACATGCGAAGAGGCAGCACCAGTCGTTTAATTTGGAAAATGAGAGAAACTCACTTGGTTGCAGAACAACATTCTTCGAGCCAGTTTTGGACTTGAATTCCCATGAGGAGCATGACGCTGCGAGAAATCGCACACAGTTTGACTTAAATGGTTTCACCTGGACCTAAAAATGACAGCTGAAGAATCGACACAGTTCAAGTTACACTAGACATTTTGATGCGTCTTAGATTGAATAAACGTTTCTGTTTTGAGAAAACAGCGAAAGAGCGCAGTCAGAAAATAAATGACATTCTGCCATGCCAGGAGCGATCGATTTCTATCTGATCTGATAACAAAATGCAGCAAGCAAATGCAAAAAAAAGTTCGAGTAAATATTTTATGGAATGAATATCACACACATCTACTTCGGCAAGGATGGATTCCATGCATGCACGTAAGAAATATAACGGATTACCTGAGAGTTGACGATCTGACAAATGAGGTGAGAAAATTCCATGTAGTATTATTGAATGAATAGCTCATGTAAACTCCAAGAATCCGGTATAAAAATAATAATACACTACAAGAAAGAACAATCAATGAAGTACCGCGCTATAGCAGAGGAAGAAGAAAGAACACCAATGCCATAATCAATGGAGGCTGAACTAGAGAAGATGACGAAGGAGGCGAAGATGACGAAGGAGCAAGCAGCTGAATGATGAAATTACAGCTTCCTTGGGAAATATTTTGTGTAGTAACCGAAGCTAGTCCTTCAAAGTTGCAACTCATATCGTTTTGATTTTGTGTCTGAAAATACATGTTGAACGCATACGATGCATTTCCATTGGCATCCAAACTGTTACAAGATGAGCCGTATCCAAGAGATGTGCAGTCAGAGAATGTGCAAGCGAAGTTGAGGTTATCCGCTAGTTTGCTAACATCTTTCGCATTTGGGTTGAATGCACACCATTTTTGGGGAAGATACTTTACGTCCTTTGCAGGAATTAAAAGTGTATTGTTCCCTTTTCCTGTCAAGTCCATTCCATATTTAGGTTGCCCATCGTACCTAAATATTCCCCAATGACGCTCGAAATTCCCTGGGGCTACACTTTTTGCATCCTCGTCTAAAAGTCCAAATAGATACACTTCAATGTATCCTGGCCTGAGAGGTGTGCCAGTTTTGGCAGCCAATCTTGGCAAAAGACCGTTGTAGAACCGATATGCAAGTCCTATGTTGGCATTTTTATCACCATCTGTAGGCCATCCTACCTCCCCGACAATAATCGTCATATTTCCATACCCAACAGCTTTCAACGCAGATACCAATGTATCAAAATTAGCGTCAAACACATTTTTATAAGAAATGCCACCGTCAACAACAGGCTTAGCTGGACCGTCGAAGAATGCATAATCAACTGGAAAGTCATCATTTCCATAAAGACTCAAGAACGGGTAAATGTTGACAGTAAACGGCGCATTGTTCTGGTTCAAAAACTGGACCATTTCAGTCATTAAATCGCTGACATCAGGACGAAACCTTCCAGCAGACGGGACTGGATTGTCGGGAGGTGAGAAATAAACATCGGCATTTAAGGGTACAGTCGCCTTTATGGTACTTCCATAGCCTGCCTCGTTCAGGGCATTTTGAATGTTCTTTAGTGCTGGTAGCGTGTTGTTTAGAAATGAACCATTGTATGATGTTAGGAAAGGCTCGTTCGCAACCGCAACATACCTGCAACAAATCAATACCAGTTAAAGTGAAAACCAGGTAATTCCTTCCAATTCTCATAAACAGACACTACAACAGATGACACTGAATATTGATTGAGGAAGCAAAAAGCCAGCAATTAACAAACAAGTAACACTTTTGATATCTAAATGTAAATTAGAACACCATTGTCTTAACAAGTTGGAATCAAATTTGCATTTCAAGATAGTATAAAGTTCATCAAATCGACGTACTCACTAAAATTCACCACAACCAAAAAATGTTCTTATGACGTCTTTCTTTACCACCAGACTCACAGTCTATCGGCCCTCGGTTCAAGTTGAATAATTTTACTACCTAGTTAGAAATCCTCTTCAATCAAACACGTAAGACAACCTTCATAAAAAAAATCAACGCATCAAAATCCGGAAAATTGCAGAAAGTAAAAACACTCACTTGATATTAACACCACCCTGAAAAGTATAATCAGTGATATTCTTCTGAACCCATAGCTTGGCGCGTTTATAATCACACATAGCATCAAGCTGATCATTAGGTATAGCAACCATGACTTCAATACCCGAACCAGCCAAAGCGCCCATCGTAGACTCCTCTGAATCAAACAGCTTCACTTTCATAATCCCATTGTCTTTCAACATCTGCACAACCGTCTTGGGAGGTAATTTATGAGTCGCTAAAGTCCCCCAATTCACACCTAAGCTTTCCACAAAAACACACAAAAATGGCATAATCAATAACAATAAAATTAGTAGAATTTTCATCATGGCTCTTTTGATGAATTGAAATGAAGGGAATTCAGGGTCAGGATGGATTTTGTAGAGATTTATATGGCGCGAAAAGAGATCCGGTAAACAAGGGTGGCCGAGGGAAAAGGGATGTGTTTGTGTGTTTGTTTAGGAATTGAATTGTTAATTTTTGTTGTTGTTAGAAAAATGGAAATAAAAAAGAAGTTCAGGGGAGGGTTTTTCTGCAGAACGGTTGTGGACAGAGACAAACCACACGTGTAATGTACGAGGATTCGTTTGAGAAAAATAAGGAAGCAAATTGATATTTTTAGGAATATAAATGGGAAGGATTAATTGGAAAATGTGTAATTAGGATTTAGGAATGCCAAACGCGGATTTGTTATGACACCGAGAATAACCGACTACTATGAATAGTAAATATTTTTAGGGAGAAAAAAAATCCGGCTCCACACGGTGTTGTTTCATTCTTCCAAAAATTAAATATTAATGTAATATCGGATATATAATATAATGCTTTTTTCCGATGTCGAATCAGATTCTCAGTTTTTTTTATAGTGAATCTGATTCTCAAATACGTTGCTTTCTTAAGCAAAATTTTAAATGTCATATGAGAAAATGTATCATCTGCAAAAATTAAATATACATATTATCTCATTTTAGAATAGATCACTTTAATGATATGTATTTGTTCTTTTCAAATTGGGAAACAAATTCGTGGGGACACGATGGTTCAAACGCTCCCAAACACCATCGCCAAAACCGACGACCTCCAATCCACGTCCGGTCAATAGCCCCACAGCCGATCGCTAACCACGCTCATCCCTTGGCCGATCGTCCTGTGGAGCGGATTGAGTTGGAGATGAGTCCGGCGACGGCGTAATCTTCGAAGTGCTAGATTCGAAAAGTTTAGTACGAAAAAGAGGTTAAAATCATCTTTCGGAGACCGGTGAATTTCGCGGCGGAGGAGGCGACGAAGTGGAACTGGTCGTTTTCAGGACAAGATGAGTGCTATATAATCAAAAAAAATCGCCGCCTTCAAGTCGTGTATATAAACTGCGTCGGTCGTCCGACCCTTCCAATCCGTTCAAACTGGTTGTTTAAGATCAAATGGTATTAATGAATCTCCGATTGAAAGTTTGATGGTTATGAATGCTGAGTTTAACCTTGTTGGTGTTGGTGGATTGCGCCAGTGAGGCATATGTTTAACCGTTATGAAGAAACGACGACATGGATGGACTTGATTCTTCAAGGTAAAGAGATTTGTTTAGTGAGTTTTCGGGGTGTAAAGTGAATCTGATGTTGGTCAACATTCTGATTTCCACAATTTTTAAGTTTGTAGGGGTTACTGGAGACGGAGTTTGGGAAGCTTTTGTAATAACTGGATTCTGTTTCACATTGTCTAATGTGAAACTCGGTTAAATATTTCTTTTCTCATCTGCGGAGTTACTCTGTGGAAGGGTAAGAGGTCTTTCATTCTCTTCTTATTCACAGAGTCACTCTGTGGAGGTGTAAGAGGTCTTTCGTTCTCTTCTCATTTACAGAGTTACTCTGTGGAGGGGTCAGAGGTCTTTCGTTCTCTTCTCATTTACAGAGTTACTCTGTGGAGGGGTCAGAGGTTTTTCATTCTCTTCTCATATGCGGAGCCACTCTGTGCATGAGTAAGAAGTTTTTATTCTCTCCTCAATTAGTGAGAGGTTGTTATTATTGTTTATTTATTTTATTGTTTTTAATTGTATGTTCATGGAAAGCGATTCCGGATCGATGATTGTTTTTCAGTTGTAATAATCAATCATTGATCTTGTTTTTCGGGCGGTAATCTCGTGCTGTATACATTGCTTCCCTTTTATGGAAAATTGTAATCAAAAAAATTGGGAAACAAATTCCCTTCAATTTTAAACGTTAACACAAAACGTCACTTTTTCTGACACTTACTTGCCGAGCTTCGCCCAAAATCATTATTATGTATATATTTATATTCTCACGAACTCTTTTTTGATACATGTGTTCGGCGAAGCTCGGGAAAGGAGGGAGCTTTGGATGTAGGAATCGTGACAAGAGTGCGAAAATACATTGAAGATGAGTACAAGAGGATAAGAGGAATAAGAAGCAGTAGAAAAGACTGCAAAATACATTGAAGATGAGTCAGATGTGTGAGATCTGCATCAGTGATGGAGATTGTGGAAGAAAACGGTCGAAGGGGCCGGTTATAGTACTTGAACATGCGGGTGGTGATTGGTGATTGGTGATTGAGTTTGATGCCGGCGGCGATGTTGTTTTGATAAATTAGAATGACTGATTTCTGTTACACGTTACCCTCTAATGTGGAACTCAGTTATAATTTCTTTCCTCATCTACGCATCCACTATGTGGATAGTGAAAGTTCTTTTATTTGATCATCTTCCGCACTGCGATTAGATTGCTCGTTTTTATTTATTTATTTATTGATGTATGAGAATTGATCATATATAAAGCGGTTTTAAAATAAAAAGTAATCTTAACCATTCACCCATTCAATCCGACCATCTATAAAACTTAGTCTTTATATTAGAAAATAATATGTTAAATGGTAAAGTTGTACACGTTTTAATTATTAAAAAGATTATCTTTTTATTTATTTTGAAAATTTATGTCGTTTATTATATTTCTCAATCCCATGATTTGTGGAACTCATTTAATTTTATTAATATCTTGTTTAAATAAGGTTTGATATCAGTCTGATTTTAAAATTTTATGTGAAATTGCGCCGAGTTCCTGCGATAATCTGATTTCTAGAAGGTTGTGTCGATTTGCGACGAATTAAATTTATGTGAAAAATTCGTTGTCCTGTATTTGATGTACATAATTCATGAATCTTATGCACTTTTCATGTACAATTTTGTCTTGTATTTTCTGTTCCCTATTTGAGTATTGTAATTCGTGAATACTACAAAGCAAATAGGTGACAAAATTATCACGGGTCGTCTGAAATAGAAAGTTGAATTTGAATCGCTTGAATTTTTTGAAATTGAATGTTGAAATATTCACAAAAGAAATCAAATACGATGAATTAGCTTTCACGGATATAGAGAATTGAAGATAAAAATATTTAGATCAAGTTGGATTCGGAAAGTGATTAAAATTTAAATTCGATCTACATGCTAAAAATTAGGAAGAGAT
>JAWWMW010000609.1:12103-24915 GCA_035048345.1 Echeveria elegans
TTTCTTATTCGGTTTTGCAAACGAGTTTTTTAATTAATGACCCTTTGTCTAAAAAATACTACATTTGACAGCTGTTTCATAATTAAATTTTGATGTAACAAGATTGGTCGTGTTGAGGAATTCCCCAAATGAGACCAACGGTTCCAGACGAATTCAGGAATTAAAATTGGAGTAACAAAATTAATTTATATATCTTAAAAAATGTGTTTTCATTTTGAAAATAAAGCAATAGTTGGTGTTTCATTGACGTAAAATTTTGACATGACTTTCAAACTGAACTTACATAAAAAAACAGTTAAAGTCTAATTTTCACGGATCACATCACATAAAAATTTAACATAACACAAAAATCATCTTACAAAATTAACTTCGAATAGCATTAGACATATAAATTCATTACGAAACTCATAAATTGAACACATTGAGAGACGCGATGTTCATTTTTTTTAGGGAAGCCAACATAGGGTCTTGGCTAGAGGTGGCTGGTCTTCTTGATGGCAAGGAGAAGTCAGCATGCATATTAGTGTCTGCTTGGGACGAAGGTAAGAATATGTGTGTGGATGTGTTCATTATGTCCCCTTTTGTTGGAGAAGGTGCAGGATTGGAGTCAATGGATACAACTAGGAGAGCAGAGGAAAATAAGATTTATAGGTATTAGGCTGATAGTTCTGTTAACAATCCTATTTTTGAGCCTTTTATTAGGGATTCCTTAGAAGGTTTTAGAGGAATAGCGGGTCGGCTAATCAGGAGGGAGGTGGGCTGGGAACAAGAGTATAGAGCCTCCAACAACAATCTCTATCTTGAGAGAAATATTTAAAATTTTAAATAAAATTGATAAGCATTATAGAAATATTTGTTAAAAAATAAAAATTTGGTAAGCATTATGGAAAGTCAATGGAGGCACGGAAAAAATAAAATAAAAAATGATATAGTTAAATAAAAAAGCAGATCCTATACACGAGAAACATTTTCATCGTGACGGCGGGAGCGCAGCTAGTTATAAATAAAAAATGAGTATATATTTAGTATATCAAAAATTAGAGAGGTCAGGTGAAAAGTCTTAGTTTTCTATAAAGTATAAAGTATTCTTAAGTATTGATTAGATGAAGATTAATGGTTAGGATTATACATGTAATACTTGACTGTAGGGATTAAAATATTAAAAAAATATAAAAGGGTAAAATGGTCAGGCAACGATCGAAAATGGTTCCAGATTTTTAGCTAGAAAACTAAATCTTAATTATTTCCATATTTGCAATAATCGGTTCCCAATTTTTAGCTAGAAAATCAAATCTTAATTATTTATTGACTTTCATATTTATTTTCGAATAAATCTCTGATTTGCTTTGTAAATATTTGTGAATATTAAAAACAAACTTTGATTAAATCACATATTTGTTTTGTGATATTCACGAATTAAAATACTCAAATAAGAGACAGGAAAATCGGCGTGTTAATTTTGTTACCTAATTGCTTTGCAATATTCACGAACTAGTTGCACTTTCGTCGTTCCGATGGAAATTTTTTGGTGTCTTCATTCGATTTAATTAATATTTATAATGTTTTTCGCTCCATTTATACTGTTAAATTTTCAATTTTTCAATTCTTAATTTTTAAAATTTTTAAAATTCTTAATTTTATATATATTTTTGAAATCTACCTAATCAAATACGGTCAAATACAATCAAATACAGCCAAATACGATCAGTTTGTCAAATACAGTCAAATACAGATGAATAGTGATGGATGTCATGTAGTGTAAATAAAGAGAGTGGGGAGGGGCATTTTTGTCAAAGTCTTATTGTAATGAGGTCTTTAGTGAGGAGAATAAGGGAATTAGTGAGGGAAAATGAGTGATTGGTAAATGATTAATGGTGGTATTCTTTTATATATATACTAGTTGCACTCCCGTCGTCCCGACGGGAATTTTTTGGTATCTTCATTCGATTTAATTAAGCTTTACAACATTTTTCGCTCCATTTATAATTTTTATTTTTCAATTCTTAATTTTATAATTTTTTATAATTCTTAATTTTAATATTTTTTTTGAAATCTACCTGATCAAATGAGGTCAAATACAGTCAAATATAGCAATATACGATCAATTGGTCAAATATAGTCAAATACGGATGAATAGTGATGTGACGTGTTGTGTAAATAAGGAGGGTGTGGAAGGACATTTTTGTTAAAGTCTTATTGTAATGAGTTTTTAGTGAGGAAAATAAGGGAATTAGTGAGAGAAAGTAGGTGGTTGGTAAATGGTTGATGGTGCTATTCTTTTATATATATAGATATTAGAAAACTCAAATAGAGAGAGGAAAATTATCATGTTTACAATGTGGACAAGTTAGAAATTAAAATACTCAAATAGGGGACATGATATTTGTTGAGATATTATAAAAATCAAATATAAAAAATTCACATTTTGAATGTAGAAAAGTGAGAAACAGCTAGCAATGTTGTCATGAAAAAAATTTAGATCGATCTGGCTGGAGATCACAATAATATATAGTATAATAATTAATGATTTATTTTACCTAATTTACCCTTGAAATGATTAAAATCTACAGTATTAAAAATTTTGATTAAATTTAAACCGTCAGATGATTTGAATTAATGAATTATATTACTTTTTACAATTTATTTTAAAACTTCATTTATATATGATCCGACCACGTGGTCGTTAAATGTTTTTTTTGCGCGACATTAACGACCACGTGGTCGTTACTCTTTTCCCGGGAAACCTTTTGTACCAAAACGCGCGAACGTTAACGACCACTTGGTCGGTAAATGTGGCCGAGAATTTTTCATATTTCCCTATAGCGACCAAGTGGTCGCAAATGTTAACATTTACCGTCCACGGAGTTATTTGCGACCAACTGGTCGGTAATTAGCGGCAAAACTGTCCTGGTCGCTAACGTATGGTCGCTAAAGTCACAGTTTGGTGTAGTGATTAGCAGTAGCATTATCAACGGATAAATTCATTGTTTATAGGTGCATTTTAACCGGATTTTGGTTAAATGCAACAGATAATAGTGTCGAAAATAACCATTTTTCTTGTAGTGGTAATTAAACAATTAAAGTGGTAATCAGAATCCAATTTCATCCCTAGGACTAGCTGAAAATCAATCAAACAAGTAAATATACTTAAAATTTTAGCTTAGTTTGATTTTAATGTTAGACTGTTGCACTGTCTACCTAGAGTTCGACTTCCATTCTTTTCTCTAGGTAGAGATAATGCATCAACGACTTGATACTCAAACTCGCGGTCTATTATATCAAGCATGGCTTGAGTTCGTAGTCTCAACAACCCGGTCTATTGACTGAAAACTCAAGAACACACAAGTAGTATTAGTCTATAGTTATATGTAGATGTCACTTTTGTACACAAACACATATGATTAAGGTGTGCGATAGCGTCTAAATACCAGGTTCAACTCCCGTTCCATCCCTAGTACATACTATTCATACAAGCTCATCTAGGTATTTCGTCAAACAGACAAACATAATGCAAGCATGATGTAGAACATAAGCTAAAACACATATACTTCAACGCAAACTTCATTCAACAAGTGTAAAACATATTCAATAACAAAATCCTAGCCTCTAGGAGATCCATAATCAAAAGTCACAAATAACTTATGGTGAGATTCACACTATACATCTATCAAAAAGATTAGCAAACATGGGTTTCAAGGAGGGTCAACTTTCCGTCAAAGGATGGGTGAGTTAATTAAAGATGCTCGATCTAGCGTGTTTTGGGTAAAAAGCCGCTCGATCAGCCAAGACTTGCTGGGGCTAGCTGGTTCCATCTTTTCTTGCTTGGCCTAGCAATTTTCTTTTTTGCCTTCCTAGTTAAGTTGAGTGATCCTTGATTTTCCGCTCATTATGATTCCTTTTGCTCCAAATTCACATCCAAACACCATTGAAAACTCCCATATTTGAGAATTTGTGGTTCGATCCTAAAATAGACGCACAAAGTATTTAAAAAGACTTCATAAATTAAGGAATGAACAAGCTTAAGATAGGCAAATGCGTAGAAAATATACGTGCATTATTCACTTATCAGATAGCATGCATAATGAAGTCAGCCTCAATAGGGTATTTTTTTGTTGTCTACTAGCTTCGTCATCTATATAGATCGAATAAGTGAATAACCTACCAATGTTGTGTCAAGAGCTAATCAGTTGTGGTAGCAACTGTTGACATCGAAATAAAAGTACTTTGTGAAGCAAACCTTAGACATGACCAATCAGTATCTCCATGTTTTGCCGAAGCCATTCTAGTCTTTGATGCTGTGTTTCCAAAACGCAGGATTATCATATTGATCGGACGATGTGAGAGCTGAATGAAAACAATGGTACACTGCACAAAGTGAAAAACAAACCCAATCATCACACTACTTATTCTTTTATTGTGTAAGTAAGGCAGCCCGGCCGGCAGTTCTTTAGGCTTTCAACAAAGCCAAACAGCTTTTTCCAAGTTCAAGATTCTACACTGTGGTCCAAACAATGATCACTTAAACACTCGTAGAGAGGTGCAAACGTATACGAGCTTAACATGATTGTATTAATCTTCAAACATTCACCAGCATGTCTCTAGCTTGGCGCAAATGTAACCCAAAAAAAACTCTACAGAATGTACATGTACGTACTTCTGTTAAGTAATACAGTAATAATAATTATATAAAGCAGCAAGGGCTAAACCCATTCCTCACGGAAGCTTTGTAGGACAATATTAAAATATTTACAAACCTATTTTCTTAAGTACGTTAAAACATAGTGAAATTTTTAGCATAACCTCTTGTAAGTTTAGACTGCTGCTGGCCACGTAGACCCGCGAAAAAAATAGACTTTTTTTTTATTTATCAATCTGGCTCCTTTAGTGTGACTTGTGTGACATGCAAATTTGCTTTTATTGACTGATATGACTTTTGTGCTTTGTCACAATTCTATGTCGGTCTGATAATTCGAAAAGTAAAGTGCGACTCTTATTTCCTTTTTCACACATTTGTTATACAGGGTTTACATTGAAGTGCACACACAACTTTTGAGATTCCATTGATCTGCATGCCCTAATTAGACAATAGTATTGACTATATATGGGATGTAATGGAACATTTTACGTTTTTTTTGGGGTTATAACCACAAGGAAATATAACACTGGAATTCATCGGGGTCATCATTTGATCGTAGATGTATGTTTAATATATAATAACAAAAATTAAGTGGCTCAGTGTTGGAGACAAATTGATCAAACAATAGTACGATGGACAGATTTCTTGATAGCTTCTCATGATTAATTATTTTGTAATAAATCAGCTTCTTGTAAAAAATTGAAAGACGACGTCGAATTTTATGACCTTTATGATGCATTTAATACATATTTTAAGAACGGGGAGAGGTTCTTTGGGGAGAGTCATTTAAAGAAGATAGAAGGATAGAATGCAAGGATTTAATAAATTTAATGGGTCAGATTAAGACATGTGTTGATATTTAAATCTACACTAATAATAATTTTCCATTCTCAACACACAAATACCAATCACCTATTTTTCTTTACTAATTTCATCATTTTTACTAAATATCCATTGCATTAAGATAAAACTGCTCTTCTCCGCCCTCCGTATTTACACTACATGTCATTCATCACTATTTGATTGTATTTGCATGTATTTCACTGTATTTGATCGTATTTGATCAGGTAGATTTCAAAAGAAATTAAAAAAATTAAGAATTAAAAAAATTAAAAAATTAAAAATGGAGTGAAGAACGTTGTAAAGCTTAATTAAAACGAATGAAGACATTGAAAAATTTTCATCGGGACGACGAGAGTGCAGCTAGTTAAATATGAATTCTTTCTGTTGGGACGACCGTGCCAAAAAATTGCTTTTTTGATATAATATGAACGAGTAAAAGGTGGAGGATCACGCGGAAGATGTTGCTTTTTTTAATATAATCTGAGCGAGAAAAAGGATGAGATGGAACCCCTAGTCCCCTAGGAATTATCTTCGGTTTGGTTTTTGAGTATCTTTTCGCCCTTTTCTTTCTTTTTGAATTATCTTCGGATTATCCCTTTTCTTCTTTTTTGCTACTCGCTGTTATCGTTTTTATCATCTTCAAATATAATGATTTTTTTGAAGACTAAGGGTCTTCTCTTTTGACATTAATTTTTTAATAATATGCAAATGTAATTAATTAATTAATTTTAAATTTTCTGTTCAGTTCAGCTTAGTTCAGTTCATGTCAAAAGAACAGACTACGTATTAAAGATCATTTTTATTCGAATGTGTTTTTTTCTTTTTTTGCAAAACTATTTCATCTCCTTATTTGTACACAATTCGCATTATTGAAGTCATCAGGAGAGACTTATGTGAAAGTGCAAAATTAATTACAACATATGTGAAATTACACGCATTGAAATCCATTTTGTCAACTCATATATTAATTAATGAACCCTCCATTTTGTTCGTAAGAAATTTAATGGGAATATAATGAAGCCAAGAATTTGGCACATCCATTTTCCATAAATTCTCTAAAATTATAATTTTTTTTTTGTTGCTTTTTTGTGACAAATTTAGTTATTTTCAACAGACACGTGTCAAAATTGTACGTTATGTTTGTCAATGAACGACGACGTAGCGTACTATGAACAAACAAAACAAAAAAAATTGTGATCTAATTTCGGGTACTGTTTCGGGTCGTGTGGATCGAAAAGGGGCAAAAAGTGAAACCCTAACCCTAAAAAATGGCGATCGCACGAACGGGAGTGTACGTTGACGATTACTTAGAGTGTAAGCTTTCTTCACCTCTCCAATTCTTGAATCTCAAATTTTCCGATTAAAAAATTCTCTAAAAAAATTTCGCAGATGCGAGCACGTTGCCGGCGGAGCTTCAGCGGCTTCTTAACACCATCAGAGAGCTCGAAGACCGTTCCCAAGGTATCACTTTTGCATTATCGTCATTTTTTAAATACCAATTTGTTCCATTTAGGGTTTGGATAATTTAAAGTTGGATTTTTTTTTGTATTTGTTTTGGGGATGAAGCGTTGATTAATCAGACTAGGCAGCAGTCAAATTATTGCTTGAGTTTGTCGTTGGAAGGATCGAGGAAAGGGATTAATGAACATGAGCCTACGGTTGATAGAATGGAGAAGGAAATTGAATCTAATCAAGATAGTGCATTGAGTTTATGTACTGAAAAAGTGTTGCTGGCGCGACAGGCATATGATCTGGTAATGTTTCTTTCTTTCTTTCTTTTGTGCAAATTTTTTGGAATGTTACATTTAAGTTGTTATGTTTTGAATTTGTCTGTGTCAGCTGTGGTAAATACGAGTTTAGTGAGGTGAAACAAAGAGGACAGAGTGTCCCTGTTCTCATCCTTAACTGTGAAGTGTTTTGGAATCTTGAAATTTTGTATATTTGATTTGATAGCGTGAGTGTGATTTCAGATTGATAGTCACGTGAAACGTCTGGATGAAGATCTTGTCAGCTTTGCGGAAGATCTTAAGCAAGGTGTGTGGAGAATAATACTGTTTATTATAGTAGGCATTTGCGCTAACTGCTAAGTGGTGCAAATGGTTCAGCTGTTGTACTTCAACTTTTGATCTCACTAGATTCTTAATGATATCAAAGCTAATTTTCGTCATTTTTTTATTGTTTCTTCAGTGAAGTCCGTGATTATGAGTTTGTTCTAGCAAGACTTATTTGTTTACAAATGTTTGATATCTATTAATTGTTCTTTTGTATATTTTGTATACATATTACATGACATAATCCCTTTAGTTTGCTGATAATTTATTCCTGGTTGTTTGTATTAAGAGGGGAAAATAGCACCAGACGAGCCTGCAATCCTTCCACCATTACCAATTATCCCCAAAAGTGAAAAACGCAAGATTTATGTTACTCCTTCGGCCAAGCGGCTTGGATTCAGGGAAAGAACTTGGGATCAAGAACGTGATAGAGATTTTGAACTCATGCCTCCTCCAGGAAGTTATAAGACTGAGTATGTCGCTCCTATGGATGTGGAACAACCAATTGATCCAAACGAGCCTACCTACTGTGTCTGCCATCAGGTGTGGACTTTAGTTAGTATGATGATATTTTTTTCTGACGTTGGGGCTCTTATTTAATATAATATTATATTTACTTGAGGTATATCTGCCAAGCATTAGTTGTTATAATCATCCTTATATATGCTGGATGTCTACATACTTTCCTGTTATCTTACTTCATTTTTGGAACGAGTGGATAAATAAGGCTTCTAATTAATGATCGAAGAAATTCAGTTTGATTAATTTGCAAATGTAACGATCCTCTGTCTTTTTCTCTTTCAGGTGTCTTTTGGGGACATGATTGCTTGTGATAACGAAAATGTAAGTCCTGTAGCATTTTAATCAATGCATTTTATCATCTGCTGCATTTATACTCCCGAGCTGAGAACATGTGATATATGACTGTATTTGTTTCTGGTAACTGCGGCATTGCTAAATTAAAATCTTAAATGCTCGCAAGTGACCTTGTTGTTGTAGAGCATGTATACTATAGGAAGATGAAAGACTACACTCTCGTACCCGCAAATTCCCACTCTGGTCTTTCTTTCCCTGACAACAAATGATGTATCTGTTGTTTATTTGGCAGTGCCAAGGAGGAGAATGGTTTCACTATGCTTGTGTCGGCCTGACTCCGGAGACTAGATTTAAAGGAAAATGGTTTTGCCCAACTTGTAGTCAGCTACAGTAGTGTTAGTTTCAACTTGCAAACCAAACCTCGCAAGTTCTCAGTGACAAGAGTGATAGAAACCATGGGTCAAATCCAGTTCCTAATGCTGTTTTGGCGGAAGGTTATTCATGTAAGCCCAGCTTCTCTCTTTCCATATTTATCGTCAACCTTTTCATGGAACGGGATGGAGAGCTTATAACCTCTGGCCTGTTGCATCATGTGTCAGAACTTTAGCATCGATCTATGTGGTGTAATGAAGCTGTACTTCACGAACTAGAGTGAAAATGTTTTGTTGTGTTATTGAATATATATATATGCAGTTGGAATTTTTGTACCACGGAATTCAAAAAGCACAGTCTGTGGTATTCACCGAACAAGTTTGTAAAATATTTCACAGCTCCCTGGCTTGTTGACTTGGACTGACTCTTTTTGGTATTCGATTTTATCGATGGGAAGAACTTCGATTTAGTAATGACATGTACAAGTATATATCTGATCATAATCTGAAGGTGATTTATTACAAGTTGTCATGTTCAATAACCTGTGCACCTCTCCACTCTTCGCCAGGTTTCACAACTACTGGCACCACCATTGAAGCTGGTCCGGTGCAAATGAAGTAATCTCTACCGAACTTCTCAGAGTACGAACCAGGACCTGACAAGTATATATCCTCGAAACCCATCCGAATTACTCTGAAGAACAGCTCGCGTCCCTAACAAAATAACAAAGGTTATAAGGATACTAAAAATCAAAATGCAAGTTCGAAGCTGCTAGGTTGTGTAACTACCTGGTCGATGTATTCATATTTCGAGGGCGTTGTCCTGTGGAAAGGCTTTGATCTTTCTTCCGGAGGTGCAGTATACACTCTACTAAGCTTATGTCCTAAAATTGTGAATGGAACATCTTGTGAAGTCCACTCACCGACTTTTTTTTCAGGTTCAGGACCGAAAAACCATCCTGGTGACTCAGTCTTGATGGCGTCAGAAGGTGATAAAAGTTCAAATGGAGATGATAATGGTGGCTGAGTGCAGTATGAACAACCCTGAAGACCTTGTATTGCTGCTCCATTCCTCCTTTTGGATATGAAATGAGTGAGTATCGCACTCGTTAGTTTTACTGGTTTGCGGCCATTGTTCTGCACTTTCACCGCTGTAGCCATACTCACCGGGTAAAGTGAGACCACATATTTGATGTCAAGACCCCCACTCTTGCAGCTCAGTTCCACCTGTAACAAATATTCCCATCAGTATAAATTCCTCGAATTCGAAGGTATGTCTAATGTCATAACGTTTTTGTTAAATTTCCATTTCTCCCGTTCAAAATTTCGTTTCATTATCTTCTCAAAATTGTTACTTACGAAAAGTCTAAAACTTGATGTTTTTTTCTCAGTTTGACAAAGTTTAGTTTAATCATTCGGTTCTGTTTCGTCCGCAAGAAATGGCTAATGAGATGTACCTGGAGGGCATCAATGGCATCAGAGTCAACATCATCCACAATCCAATCTGAAGTAGCAATAGGAGTGGTACCCTTTTCATCATTTAGTATCAAGCAAATTCCACCTCTAGACTTACCGGGAAGAGTGTGCAGAATCTCTTCAAAGCCGTCGTCTTTCCAATAAACTTTAGGTTTGTAAGAAGTAACATGAGCATTTGGAATTTGGAGTTTGAGTGAACTCCCATTTCTAACTGTTAGCTCAGCAAAAGAAATGCCATTAGTAGATTCAGTAAACTTGATTCCCTTACGTCCAAACCGGTCTTGCAATGACTCTACCGGGATCGAAACGGCAGGTGGTGAGGTTGTGGTTGTGGTGGTTGTCGATTTGATGATGAATGAAGAAGTGGGTTTAGGGAGAGTGAATGAGTAAAGAGAAGCCATGAGATGATAGGGAAAAAAAAGGAGGAATTGGAGCCTCACCCTTAGAAAGGCTCGATCCTCTGTTTGAGGCCTATCAATAACATATGATCATCTTCTTGAAAAATAATTTCTATCCGAATAAAAATGTGTGTCCGGGCAGAAAAAATGCACGTGTAATATCAAAATGAGTCGCTTTGACCGCATATCCGCATTGAGTTCAGTTTTTTTTTGTTTGTTTTTGAACCAGGTATGAGTATTAATAATAAATTATATCCGCAAATAAAGAATTACTGAAAATTTCAATACACCCTAAAATCGGAAGGATGAAAAAAATAGAGATTTGTGGACAAAAGTAGAGCTGAAATGAAGTGATCTTACAAACCAAACAACAACACATAACCGCAACGCTTTTGTAGCAACAAGTTAATTCGTCATCAAATTCAACACTTGATCAAAAAATGCATATGGATTCATCCATTTTGCTTCATCATCATCTAACATCAATCGATACTACTTAATCCAGTTGTTGCAAGAAATGTCAACTGGATCACCACCACCAGCAGAAGGCACAAACTCAACATCAAGCAAAGAATGCATCCCTTTTGTATTTTCATCTATCGTCGTACCCAGCATTGCCATAATGATCATAGGGTATATCTTCACCGTCATGGTCTACAACGGCCTTCATAAATATTTTCTGAAGCGACATTATGGTCACCGCATTGTATCAGAATTTATCGTAAGTACAAGAAAAGAAACTCATACTTTTTTTTACACTCCTTGATGTTTTTTGAGTGTTTTTTTCAGGTGGGGATGATTGCCGGGAACCTTGCTGTTATCAGTACCGATGGGAAGAGTGGACTGTATAGGATGATGGGGTTACACGGGGACTTTAAGCGTGTTCATCACCGGAGCATGTCTTCCTAGGCACGGACGAATGTCTAAGGCAATGGTTATAAGGATCAACTATGTCATAATGCATTTCTTCTATCCATTGTTTTTCATTTGGTTGGGGATCAGTACAAACTATAAGTTGCTTGAGTTTAAGAGGCTGCCGCGGTCTATAATGCAGTTTTCTGTAATGTGCGCGCTTGGTGTCGTTGGGAAAGTGATTGGAGCTTTGCTTTGCGGCGTCTTTCTTGGATTTAACCGGAAGGATTCTGTTCGCATTGGCATGCTTTTGTCTCTCAAAGGCTATTTCCAGTTGTTTATGATTGGTTTGGGCATCAATGTAAGTAAGAATTACACTCCCTTTTATGGCTCATTACATGTTTTGTCACATATTTGGAACTTGAAATTACTTTTAGCAATACGGCACGAAACTTAGATTTTTTGTATGTGCCACACAGGACGGGTTTTTGTACGTTTCCACGGGGCTAATGCTGATCCTGTCAGTAGCACTGACATTGTTCTACTCACCGATCCTAGTCAAGTCGATAATCCAACGAGCTAAAAAAGAGAATGCCCGTCCAAAAAACAGCTCTACAGTCACTAGACTCTTCGTCTGAGCTCAAGCTAATGATACGCATTCATAGAAAGCAAAATGTGTTAGCAGCTATGAATTTCATACAAATATCTAGAGGTTCGATGCAGCCCGGGATTGGTGTATTCATGACTGATATAGTAGAGACGGGTGAAGAGGTTATTGTGACCAAAGTGGTGGCTGGTGGTGAAGCATTGTTGAGGGTTAGAGATGGAGAAGTTAGTGGGGAGATTGGTAGTGAAATTGATGCAATTGGTTTGGAGGAGGAGCAAGGGATTTGTATTATGAGGAAAATGGTGGTTTCAAATCTGAATAGTATGCATGTTGATATTTGTTGTGCACTTGCTGAGGATTTGAAGGTTTCAATCATCATTTTACCTTTTCATAAAGCTCATAAGAATGATGGTGTGCTTGATGAAGGTCACAATGGCTTTCATCTCGTCAATAAAAAAGGTAACAAATACTCAAACAGCTTCGTGTTAATAATTTCTTTGAGTCATTGTCTGTGTATCAGAATATCTTTACATATAATTTTTGTCATTCGTGATCACTAGGTACTAAAGAACGCCACTTGTTCCGTGGGAATTCTTGTAGATCAGGGCCTAGGGAAAATTAGCAAAATATCCGAACCAGACATATGCCTAAAGGCGGAGGTTATTTTCATAGGAGGTAGAGATGATCGCGAGGCGCTAAGTTATTCAAGTCGTGTAGTGCAACATCCGGGTGTGGACTTAAGTGTAATAAGATTCCTAGTAG
>JAWWMW010000611.1:7409-21154 GCA_035048345.1 Echeveria elegans
GTACTTGAATTATATAACCCACACTAAAGAAACTCATTTAAGTAATTACAAAATAAACGCTATCCGGCACTCCCCATCCTCCTCTTCCTCTGCAACCCCACCGTCCTCCTCATCTAGCAGAATTGAGCGATCGAAAATGGAGAATAGAAAATTGACGGAGATGTTGACGGCTTCGTACGAAAGTTACATGATTTTGCAGTCGACGATGACTAAGTGAAGTCGTCGGAGAGCGACGGTACATCTTTACCCACGCACACAAACACATATTCACCGTCGCCGGAGTCATATATCTCCACCACCAGTCCAGTTCCGATCTCAATCAGTGCTAACCAAACGATGATAGGCCAATCACGAAAGTGGATGATTCTAGATGGTGTTTATAAGGCAAAAAAGTTGCTTTGTTTGGTGAAGTGAGACTATTTGTCACTTAATTTTTTTTGATGGTTTTAAAATGGATCTGAAGGTGGGGGTGTTGAATGAATCAACACGTGTTTGAGACTGTGATTGAGTTTTGGAGCATTTGGAATGACTGGTTGTTGTACGTGAATCTGGCGGCGGTGATTGAGTTTGGAGCATTTGGAATTGGTTATTATTCCAAGTTACTCTAATTTGGAATCCAGTGAGAAGTCATTTATGTGAGCATCTACAACATATTGCTCGTTTATATATTTATTTTCTTTTTATTTTTTAGTTGTGGATCGGTAATGAAAAACGATTTTGGATCGATGGTCGCCTTTCATGTAATGTTTATCTTTTATTGATCATGATTTCATACTATAATCCTGTATTCTATACCTTGTTGTTTGATTTGATTCCCTTTAATGGGAACCTGATTCCCTTTTATGGGAACCTAATAAAAAAAAGTAATTACAAATAATGTAATCTGATTACACTAATTTTCGTTAATCAAAATAACAATAAAATAATAATATCCGACGCGTTTGCTGGCTTCTTGGATTCCTTCATACGCATCACTCCACATCCACCTCATCTTGACGGACCTTTCGAAGCCGCCATAATCGCCACCGTACCACCACCACCACCACCTTCATCTTCTTCATCATTATCATCTCCACCACACAAACACAACACTCGTCATCATCAGCGATCTCCTTCTCCGGTACTGAGCCATCCAATTCCACTGGTACGTTAATACCACACCATACAACCTACTACTCCTTCATCAATCGCCGCTTCTCCGATCATCCATTTACTTCGTCCGATTCGATTGACACGAATTTCAATTGATGATTTTCGGGTACTATTTTCTGTTTTTGTATACTTTACAATTTTTTAATATTAATTACTTGATCAATTGCGTTGGTGGATGATGATGTTTGACTTTCTCGGTATCAATCAGTCTCAAAATGCAAGTATCAACTTTTTCTGTAAGAGGCGGAGTCGGTTTCGACATCTCGAATCGTAGTGGTAGGGTTTTAAGCTGTTTTGGCGAAATAAGGAGTCGACGTATTAGTGTTGCCAAAATTGCTGGGGAGAGTCGTTGTAACAGCCTGCGATTTGGTTCAGTCGGTATGGGGGCGGAGCTTACTCGCTCCATTTCTAGAGTTGGCAGTGTGTTTGGTAAATCAGTCAAGGCCAGATCGGTTAGGGCACAGGCTTCAGGTTTGTCTACTTGATATGTTGCTAACTGATCTGTCTAATTGAACATGTTCTTACCTCTTGGTCGGTTTTCAACTTTTCATTACCTGCAGAGGATCCTGAAGATGTTGCTCTCACGGCCCCTATGGGGAGTTCTTCTGGATCGGTGCTACCTTATGTTGGAGTTGCTTGTCTTGGTGCAATTCTGTTTGGATATCATCTAGGGTTAGTCCATTATGGGTTTTTTTCACTTGATTAATTAGCCCTCTCATTCGGTTTTTTCTGCTACTTGTTTTATTTAGTACATATTATGGGATCACTCTCAAGAAATTATGTGTATGACTTTCGGTGCTTAATGGTGTTGCAAATTTTGTAGGGTGGTGAATGGTGCACTCGAGTATCTTGCTAAGGATCTGGGAATTTCTGAGAATACTGTTCTGCAAGGCAAGTTTAGCAATGTACAGCGCTACATTTTTTTATATAAAAAAGAATGCATTGCATCTCTTAGTTTTTCATTTTTCCTCATTGCATTCTAATTGCATTTGTAGTTGTGCGTTATTCTTGGTAAATACTTCTGTTTTCTGAGTTACTGTAAGATGATTTTGGTTTTTCTTTGTCATATGTCTAGGATGGATTGTGAGTGCATCACTTGCTGGAGCAACTGTTGGTTCGTTTACCGGTGGAACGTTGGCAGACAAGTTTGGTAGAACAAAAACTTTTCAACTAGATGCAATTCCACTTGCAGTTGGGGCATTTCTCTGGTACTTACTGTGTTTTGAGAATCAAGTGTTTATTAATTACTATTACAAGTTTGCAGAACTCAAATAGGCATATTTCCCCACTTCTTTCAGCGCATCAGCCCAGAATGTGCAGACTATGATCATCGGTCGGCTGCTTGCTGGAGTTGGTATTGGGATAGCATCTGCTGTTGTTCCTCTATACATATCGGAGGTAACAAAATTTATGTTGTGATACATGGGGCCCTCGCCGGAACCTTGTGCTCATATTATCTATTGCTGATCAGATATCGCCAACTGAAATTCGAGGCACACTTGGATCAGTAAACCAACTTTTTATCTGCATTGGTATACTTGGAGCATTGGTGGCTGGTTTACCACTAGCTGGCAATCCTTTGTGGTAAGTTTGTTTCATTTGGTATCTGATATATGCGCAGCTGAAAGAAAGTAAGAGCTCTGACCATCCAAATTCAATAAATAACAATACATTATATCGGATGCCCTCAGTTGTTTCTTATGCGTGTCATGCATCACCGACGTATCTGTTTGTGTGTCCAAGAGGTCTACTGCTGCAAAAGAGCAATTCTTATAAGAAATAGACTGCGTTCTTCCCAACACAGTGTAGAGCATGCTAAATCTTTATTAGTGTTGTTGTTGTCTTTGTTACTATTATTGTAGGCATGGCATTTCTACTTAAATAACACAAATATTTCATTAGGTGGAGGACAATGTTCGGTATTGCTGTCATTCCTTCTATTTTATTGGCCATTGGAATGGCCTTTTCTCCAGAAAGTCCTCGGTGGTTGTTTCAGGTTGTCTTCTTAAAACAATTGCGGGACTTGCTATAGTAGCAATTCACTAGTCTAATTATTCTTGTATTTGATTAAGCGTAAATCTGTTTTCTTCTTCTTATTGTCTAGCAAGGAAAAATTTCAGAGGCTGAAAAAGCTATCAAAACTCTATATGGGAAGGAACGAGTTGCATATACTATGCAGGATCTAACATCTGCAACTCAAGGTTCCAAAGAACCAGAAGCGGGATGGCTTGATCTATTCAGTAAACGATACTGGAAAGGTATCATGTGCCCTATGTGCAGACCATATTGATTATTGTGCTACAAGTTCATCATCTCTATTTGTAATAGTTTCAGTGGTGTCATCTCACTTACATATTATCTTTACCCTTATATAAAAAATGCACACATGTCAATTCAATTGTAGGTAACTGCCGTAGATGCAAATATTACCATACAGTACTTGACTGGCGAGGTTATTCATTTTTTGGTTATCCTATGATATTAATTTAATTGGTTTTGTTAAATAGTTAGTTTGATCGTATACCATCCAAAAACATGTATAGAAATGGAATGGTTACAGGAGAAAATAAAAGATTAACAATCAAAATGATGCTGAGTGAAACATTACTCAAACTTCAAAACTCAGTTATGTCTGTTAGCAATGGTTATATTATCTAGGGTGATTTGCAATAACTCTCAACTTGTTTATATAACATTTTGTTTGCTCATTCTTTCTCCTGATTTTATTAAATTATATTATCAAACCTAAAACTCAGTTAAACATATATGAACTTCGGTTTGAGGTTATGTACGGTAATGGGCAAACATAATTAATGATTTACTTCAATTAAGTTCCTTTTTTTTTTTTTTTTGATTTTTCTATGTAGCATAATACCAGCTGTAACGAATGCCATTTGATTCTGAATGTTTTGTCTTACAAGTGAAAGCCTTATGCTATTATGATATTTCAATTTTATTGTTCGTTAAATTAATGCAATACAGACCGGATGCTTTCTTGTTGTTGGTATGGTTCTGCACTTTTTGTTTCCAGTAATTCGATGTATGCATTTCTTGAGCCTTTGCAATTATGTTTATTGCAGTTGTCAGCGTCGGTGCTGCACTTTTCTTGTTCCAGCAGTTCGCTGGTATAAATGCTGTGGTATATTATTCTACCGCGGTCTTCCGTAGTGCTGGCATCACATCTGATGTTGCAGCAAGTGCGCTCGTGGGTGCATCAAATGTCTTTGGTTAGATTGTCCCCTTGTTGTTTAATATTTGAGGCACGACTTCAGATCTCATGTTTTTTTAATGTGTTCCTAATTCCAGGCACTATGATAGCATCTTCTCTGATGGACCGTCAAGGAAGGAAAAGCCTTTTAATTACCAGCTTTAGTGGAATGGTAAATATAATACAAATTAATTATCGCAATCCCATGACTTTTAATTTTTCCTTTGAAATTCATAGTTTACTGGGGTCAGATGAGCTTGATTTCTAGCCACACTAGGTCATTGGCCAGTGCAGTATTTTGATATTTTGGTTAACGGTTAACCATCATAATCTAGTTGTTGTTACCTACCACTTAGGTTTCTTGCCTAGCTATGTTACTTTTATTCATATTTTTCCTCCATGTATGCGTCCAACTCATTATTTTCCAACCTAATATACAGGCTGCTTCAATGCTGCTACTGTCTTTGTCCTTCACATGGACGGCCCTAGCACCATATTCTGGCTCTCTTGCAGTCGCCGGGACTGTCCTGTAAGTTTTGATATCTGCATTTGTCGATGACTCTCTAATTTGAATGACGTTTCAGGATAATACTTAACTTACCAATTTATACAGCTATGTGTTGTCGTTTTCACTTGGTGCTGGTCCTGTTCCTGCACTTCTTCTTCCTGAGATTTTCTCTTCCAGAATCAGAGCGAAGGCAGTTTCACTAGCATTGGGCACCCATTGGGTAAGTTGGTCAAGATGCATTTGGCGTCGCCTTATTAAAATCCAAGTTTAGGAAATGATTATTCTGTGAATCAAGAGTTTCACCATTTGTCTATATCTGGCTGCAGCATAAAACCCTTAAAGGAAATATGACGATTGCACCTGTCTGTTTTATTTATCATGCTCCTCCATTTGTTTGTTTCCAGGTGTCTAACTTCGCAATTGGGTTGTACTTCCTGAGTGTGGTTAACAAGTTTGGCATCAGTGCAGTGTACCTCGGGTTCTCAGTAGTATGTGTTTTGGCGGTCTTGTATATAGCTGCTAATGTTGTGGAGACCAAGGGACGCTCTTTAGAAGAAATAGAGTTGGCTCTAAGCCCATCTACTTGATCATGCCAAGCAAGTTTCGTCTAGCGTTGGCGAGTACTACTCTGTGGTCATGTACATTATCCTTCTCAATCTTTTCTTGAGTGCGAATTATTTTGTTTCTGTTTCTTCATTGAATTAAAGATGAGCTATTGGATAGACACTTGTTCAATGAATAGTTCTCTGCATCTTTCGGTATGGCACAACTAACTCAAAAATTAGCATAACCGTTAAGGGACGACGCTGGGCCCAGCAATGATGACGAATTACATTGCCCTCATTTTGAGGGTAAGAAGTTGAAATGGTAAGGAAGAACATAGAAAATTCAATGAAAAGTTTGTTACAGATCTGTGTTAGTTTCTAATTTTTCTTGGATTAAGTAAGCACAAAAATGTATCTGTTATATATTTCTATTATATAACAGAATAATGTCCAGCATCATCATCAAATAAAGAATGATGATATTATTCCTTATTAAAGTCATTATGATAATTTACATTTATTAAAAATCATACGGATCCATTTAAATTTATACAGATCGGTCCAATCCGGTCTATTGAAAAATTTAAAATTTAAATTTACAGTTCACACGGACTCGTTTAAACTTTACACAAATTACATGAGTCCAAATCATGAGCGTCTGTTATCCGCATTTTTGTCGGAACGACGGATAACCGTTAGTTATCTATAATTTTTTCGAAATTTTAATGTATATGGATGCCTACAAAGAAAAAAGTGTCAGATTTTTCGTTACGACCATACCATCAATTTAATGTCGAAACAAGAAGCATACAAGTGGGCCCAGAGCTCAACTAGTCCATCCACAAAGGCCCATTAAAGACATACGAAACGGGTAACCCAAACAATAATCGGGTCAGCTAGAATCGACGGGGATTGATAATTTTTCCGGTCGATGATTTCGCGTCTTCTTTACCAAAAAAAAAAAAAAAAACCCACAAGATCGTTGAAATCTGATGCCCATGCGATTCAATTGAAGTAAACTCCACAAGATGATGTCTCCGAAGCCGCTTTCCGATGACCGAGGATCTACTCACTCCAGTCAATTCAGGTACTCCTCATCCTAAACCTCTCTCTCTCTCTTTATTTAGGTCAACAACAGATTGTAATGTATGTTAAAATTTAATCGAGCCTTGTTTCCGCGATCATGTATATATGCAGTTGATAATGGACTTTTGTTTTGTGTTATGTATTATTTAGGCATGCTCCATTTCAGATTGCGCATGTGATGGGGAATTTCATGAGACTGTGGTCTGTTTACTCCATGTATTATTATCTATTACAGACTGGGGCTTCCGTTGTTCTATTTATCTTCTGTTGTCTCGTTCCGGCAACTGTTATTTTTCTCGTTTCGCAGAAACCTTGGAAGGGCAGACCACTCTCTAATACACAGGTTAGATTATATAGTGAATAATCAACTAGGTATTTCAAGCATTCTGTTTTTTATTTTATATATAAAAAATTTGGTAATTTCTATTGTTTTCAGGTTGTACCATCTGTGATTAACGGAGCCATTACAGCCTTGTATTTTGTTCTATGGGGAAAAAGCCTGAAATCAGTTGGGCCACAGAGGTAGTGACTGACACTTAGTTGTCGGAAACAAAATGCCTTGCTTTTTCTTACCTTTTTTGTAATAATTGAAAGCTGTTTATAGTGATTTGGAGTTTGGACTCTGTAATCATTTTTAAAGAGCAAACTGCATATTTGTACTTGTTTAGAAGAATACAAATTTATCATTAAGTCCCTAACAGTCGACTCTGGCATGTTAGATGAACCTTTGTTCAGTAGGATGTTTTTATTTAGGTTCCTGTGAATCCACAGTTGCCACAAGATGAAAGGAGTTGTAGATACTTTCGTTATGAGTGATTGCAGTTGGTGTAATGAAACCCTGAAGACCAGTTCTATTCTAATAGTCAAGTTTGATATTGATCGGTCCATTGGAGACTCTATCCTTTAATGTCGACGCAGCAAACCTAATTCTTTTGTTTGTATGTTATAGTAGTTAGACCTTGATTCGTTGCATTTTGGATTTAGTTAAGCTATAGCAACCTACTTTTTGATTCTCTTATAGCATTTTTTATGACCAAAACTACTGCTGGTAATTAGATTTCATTATATATAAGATATACCAGAAAGGTTTGAAAAAAGTTGTGATTTATTCGCGGGGATATGAATTTCACTTGGGATATAAGTTTGTAAAGCTAATATCAGTTCATTTTACAACTCTAAACTAAACAACTATCTCATACTTATCTTCATCATTTGTGAACAGAACTATTTTGGCGGAGTATTCTGGTGCCATTCTTGGTGTATTATCAGGCGTATTATATGGGCGACGTGGGCACATGTTTAAAAAGGTATGTCCCTGCTACGTTATTAACCTTTGCGAAGTTAATACCTGATTTCCCTAATTGTATACACCTAGATGTTATCTGCATAGAACTGGTTTATTCAAAAAGGATTTCCTTAAGGCCGCTTTATGGAATGGTTATAAGCACCCGAATAGATTACAGCTAGCTCCGCATTGCAGTGGCACTGACACTGCATTTTCAGTGATAATAAATGCCATCCAAAGATACATGAAAAGTTATTACATCGGCTTATTGTAACTTACTCTTGAATGATGAGTTATCCATTATATTTTCCAAGTGCTACCACTGAAGTTAAATCATAAGATACTCATTTGGTGAATCTAGTTGATGTCTTTCATGTGCTGTCAGGTGGGTGGGCTCATCGCAATGTTAGCATCCTTTTATTTTTTGTCCCAAGGATGGTCTATGGCCTCTCATTCTCCTTTTAATATCCTTTCTACTGTTTAGTAATATGGTTTATCAGCTTGTTATTTCTTTGAATCGAATTTCGTAAGTTGCAACTTAACAACAAGCACGTCGTGACGAGAGCTTGGAGATTGAGAATCAAACACAGCTTGCTGTGGGCATAACAACAATGATAACCCCTGTTTTCGCTGGTATTTTGTCAGCTTTGAGAAGGGTGATTGCGCGGCGTGTTTCACTTAAGGTACACGTGATCATTGTGGGCACTTGACATAGTTCATGTTCATTTAGCTGAAGCCATTTTATTTACATTGTTCTTTTTTTTATAACAGAACCAATTCAAAAGGCGGCTGCATGCCATAACCATCGCATCTGCTACATGTTTTCTTTTTCCTGTTGCCATGTGGGACATTATAATAGTACGTGCTACCTCAAACCTGTATATTCAACCATGTGCCCCTTTTACTGATTAATAATGCCCGGTTATATATGTGCTGACTTATGCAGGGGTCGAGCACAAATAGGGACATGCATATGCCTTTTTCTTTGTGGACATATTCCAGCTTTCTTCTCTTTGGAGTTGTTTTGATATTTTATGTTGATAGTATAGCTGAAGAAAGGTAACATGTGCCAGATCTCACTGATGAACAAGTGGATTTATCCATTTTATAACTCAGTAGCCATTTATTTCCCTTGCAATTTCTGTTTGTCATATTCTATAAAGAGTTTGCTTAATTATTTTTCTTTCTTGTTTCGCGTTGTAGGTTGCACATGGTTTTCTCTTCTCCGAGGCATTTAATGGTTGCTGGAGGATGTATTATTGTACTGGAGACTCTTTATAAAACTGACTTCTCTCTCCCAGGATTCATCGTGTGCTCCCTGATTTTGGGCTTTGGTAAACGCAGTTCGCTTTCACATTCCACCATCTATGCAACATTTTATTATCGACAAGTAGGAGTGCATGCACGCCTGCTCGCATGCACATGTCATTTAATAAATGTTATTTGTTAAAATAACAAAGATGGTAGAGATCTGATGATAATCTGGGCTGTCGAGCGGATAATTACAGCCTGAACGAGGGCATTGTTGCTCAAACCGTCTGTCATAGACATTCCTATAAAACTAGTATTTTGAGTCTGACAGTAGTAGTGAATGCAAACATAGAACTTACAGATAATTTATTAAGCAGATTGTTTTTCACATGAGAGCATAACACACTCCTAAATATCTGGCATTATATAGCATATTTCAACAAGCTTATCTTAGACGTCAAAATATTCCCATTTCATCCTTACAATTTACAAGTTTTCAACCTGATTGATTGACAGGGATATATGAAGCAACATCTCTAGAGCATAGTCGAAAAGACTCCTTTCAAAGGGGAGATTTATCAAATGGGAACGGAAGTAGCACACTGGAAATGTCATCTCTTCCGACTTGAAGTAAGCTCGCTATATTTCTCTATTTAGTTTTTTTGTTATATTGCTAGGAATTTCCAGACATCAGTCATGGAAACAGTCAAATCAATTTGAAACCACATAATAAGGAGATACCGAAGGACTAGAATTATTTTAATATGTATTATTAGCTTGATAGAAATATGTACTCTGTTGCTTCAATGCATAACATGTGATGTGTAAATATGCTGATGTGTGAAGACATGTTCCTGATAATATATTCCGTGATGATTTTTTTATCAGTAAAAGTTTGGAATTTGAACTATTTCAATCTTGCTCATTTTATATTTCTTTTTTGAAGTTTAAATGCAACACATGTGGCTGGGAGTTTTTGAGTACTTTCATTTGACTAGTTTGTAAAATGCCATGTATATAGCTAATTGCTTATTTGTATGTGGGTGGGGTGGGGTGGAATGTAATAGTTTGTTTTATCACCTTAGTTCGTCCAAGTCCTGAAATGCAGGTTTTACCTCAAAGATAATGAAGCCGTTTCCTTTTTCATTTTATATTTTGGGCAGCAGAGTGTGCAGCTGTTCACACATGAATCTTGATGAATATTTTCTATTCCTTCCAACTGTTTTTATGATTTTGTGCCATGTTTACTCGACATAAGCTACATCTTGCTCTATCATTATTACCTTCATATTTCCCTTAGTGCCTTGTATAGAAATTCCTTAAAAATCATCTGCTTTGTGACATGAAATTAGGTTTCATCATGGTTGACCTAGCTATGCTGTTTCTCCGCTGCAAAGTTGTCCTCCAGTGATGGAACTTTATCAACTACTTTTGGAGTTTGTTTTTCAGTCTGCAAGACTGTTCGCTAACAGATGGAGGATGATGAAAACTGCTGATGAAACTCCAATTATTTATTCAAATTTACAGCCAAAAAGATCGATTCAAGGGTTCAAAAGGAAGTAGATAGTCAATACTATGTAGCTTATGACGTTTGTTACTCTGTTATCTGTTAACCATTAGATCAGTTGAGCTTTGGGGATTGCACTATTATTGGATGTCGACCCTTGTACAAAATCGTCGCTGATATGAATTATCATATATTATTTTATGAGCTACCTTGATCTATGGACAGTTCTTGTTTGTCTGTCTTTGTGGCGGACAGTCTTGGCTGCAGGTGCTGATAAATGATAAGAAAAGAGACCTTACGGGCAAAGGTCTGTGAGTAACAGATGAATCCGATAGGACTTTGAACTAAGTTGTTTGCTTGATTTGCAAGTTGTGTTACAAAGAGCCATTGTGTAAAATTGGAATTAGTCTCACCATGACGTCAGAGCTAACTCGCGATCTTAAATTCTGTAAAGCTTTCTAGGTGATCTATTTCCAGAGATCTTCATGACATTTGTCAATCAACTGAATATTACCAGATGATGTTGGTTGGATAGGATATCAGACAAGCTATGTAATTACTCAGCCTTTCTCACTGTCTGGCGCTTTTGGTAAAGATCTTGGTAATGAAATGAGATAAAAGCCCAATGGGACAGAACAATAGGCAAAGGGAAACTGAGTGACGGGTCTCAATGTCGTTTGCTAGTCCTTCATGATAGACTTGCCTACATGCATCAGAATGAGAAAATTAGAACAAAAACAATGAATGAGTTTTTAGCAAGTCACTGACACTTAGCGGTGTCTAAAAGAGGGGCATGTATACCTTGCAGCGAAGAGATCTATAGCCAACAAATGAATCCACGCAGATGATAGGCTCATCTCGTTGGTGAACAATGAAGCAATAGCATTCAGCTGCAGATGCCTCAGACATGAAAATGCAGATTAACAAATATCATTGAGAAACCAGTAAAACACAAGTAATTGTAAAAGTACCTCAGGCATCCAGTATTTATTGGCAAACATAGCTCGTAATGTGCCTGGCGTCCAAGAAAGGTATAACAGGTATGAATACACTATCCCAAACACAATGTACGGCAGGCAACTTGACATCGACTTCTTAGTCTGCAGATCGTTATTCCAAACCGTTAGACAACTAATCTAAAAGTGAAAATATATAAACATATATCATATAGGAACAAACAAAGTAACTATTTTCAAGGCTTTGCGCTGAACTAGTGGAGAAAATTGAAGTCAACTTACCATCTCAGCTCTAGGGGCCAAAACCATCAGGGTGTAGAATGGAAGAACAGCTGCTGTCCCCACGGTAAATACACTCCTCGCTATTTGAGAGTTCGTCCACACTGAAAATTTCAATATCAAATGTGTGCACCAATCTAAGCCGTGAGATTCATTTATAAACACTTCACAGTAGCATTTGAAAAGAAAAAATCTACAGATTTCAGGATATGAGAGCTCTAAAGGTCATCAAAACACAAACCCAGTGACACTAGATAATATCATTTGATATCCAATAGAGACGTGAATATTACAGTTTCGATGAGTGCTTAATGAAAATGAATTGTAACATTACATGACACGCACACAGCAGGACGAGCCTTGCCCTTGCGGGGCACAAACATTCTTTTAAATCTTGGCCTGAAGTTGAGCTTTGACCCTCCAACAAAAGTCCATCCTTCACAACTTACTGCTTCTGATCGAACCGCTTGTGGCGTTGTTTCAGACCTCAATCCGTGAAAAACATATTTGGACTTGTCAAGCTGTTTCAAAGAAATTTTTTTAAAAAAAAAACCCAACTATGAATTCATGTAAGCACAATCAGAAAATTCATCAACAAGTCCCAGGAAAACGATTCCTAATCCAAAATGTCAACTCAACTTCAACAAGTAACAACAGCAGAAACACATTCTGAAACTCAGCAGCTTGGCATGAAAATCTACAAGTAGAGATCCAAATTCCAGTTCCAGAAAAAACCCAATTCAGAAAATCACAAACCATCAAATTAAGATCCCCAAAGCTACAATCTTTATCCAATCAAACAGCAGGCTTACCTTATGTGGGGCTGGGAGAGAAGGGAAGAAGCTGGAGCAGATTAAGACCATGGTTGCTATATGGTAATGCTTTGCAGCTGAAATCACAAAACAACCTCGATCAAATTTGTACAACAAGGGTTTGCAGTTTGCACTCAGCCCTCCATTGCCCGATAAGTATAATGGTTTTGGTGGCGGTGGTTGGTACTCACTCGACTCACTCCTCCCAATTTAGATGATAAAGAAGGTTGCAATTTTCAGGATTTCAATTTTCATGACTAACGAAATGGATCAAGCACGTGTTTTGCATATTTCATTTTAAAGATAATTTTCATGTTCTTTGTTTGGTTTTTTCTTGCTACGGACTACGGTACAAGAATTGTGTTGCAATCTTTGCGATCATAATAAATATATTTTGGTATTAGATGATATTGTATCTTTTATTTCGTAAATTTTTAATCATAAATTTACAAGTAAGAATTCTTTAAAAAATAGCTATTAAAGTTTTTGTCTCAATTTACCTATTTTTTTGCCTATTTACCTATTTTTTGTATTTTTTCCCTTACAATCAAATACATAATTTCATTTTCACTCAAAATTTTCTTTTCCTTTTCTTTTTCCTAACAACCAAACGGAGCCTAAAATAATAAGAAATGATAAAATTTTACTATAGATATGAAACCATGACGAACGAACTTCAACTTTTAAGTCGATTCACTCTGCCTACCACATGGTTACTAGTAACATTCCTAGATTAGCAACAGGACTTTTCTCAATCAACCAAGGCATCATTGAAGTGCCGGAGAAGCTGATTGACGACAAGCATCACCGCAAGTTCAACTCATTTGATCATTATGGCTTACTTCGATTTTTCGCTACTGTTCGTCAGACAAGTCCCTGCACCGCGACCGCATACTGACATACACAGATTCACTCCCACTCCCACTCCCGAACTTGTTTCCGGCATATGTAGGTCTTTTACCACAAAGACAAATGTACTCCATCTTTGCACCAGTCAATATAGTTACGTTTTGGCATGCTTTCCTGACAATCTAGCTAAACCAGTTTACCAACTATCGAATGATTTACAAGGCTGCGATCACCTATAGACCCCAAAGTCTAAACAAAGAATGTATAGGGGGGACAACTTTAAACACAATGCTACAACATATTACAA
>JAWWMW010000611.1:21296-38547 GCA_035048345.1 Echeveria elegans
GCAATTTGAAAATCTCTCATTACGATCATCATCCATTGTAGAGCGTTATGGTTTTCTGAAGAAGTGAAACTGAGTGATTTGATACTCATATCATAACTCATTACATACTACATTCTGTACTTTTAAAATCCACAATAATTGAAATGCAGATTTGACAATTTCAAACAAAAAATAGATAACTCACGGACTCAATTTGCCGGCACAAAAAATAATTGAACATTATAGCAATATATGCTCTGATTTCCTAAAAATCGGAGCGTAAAATATCGAATATGCTCCGGTTGTTTAGAAAGTGAAGCGTAATATGCTTTACGTAAAAACTAAAATTTTAACAGATTGAATTTCAAAAATTGTTTTACGTTATAAATTATAAAATTTTAATTATTTAATTCGTGTCTCAAACTTGAATTTATTTTAATCTATTCAATTTATTTATATTTAAATTATGTACAAAATATAATTGAATTAATAATTGGGGTGCGGGTAAGAGGGGGTGTGAGATAGTGTGGGTATTTAGGTCAATTTCGCAGTGAGACTCACGCGAGTGTGGGATGCGATTAGTAGTGTCCATTTAGTGGGGACGACGTCATGTTCATGGGCGGCGGTGGTGGGTTTGAGTTTGAGATGGGTGGTCATGATCGTGCGGCGAGCAAGAGGACACATGTCAATTCGCATCACGGTATGCGGACGGGATAAAACGCAGCAACGCTCGCGTCTAAGGATGTTTGTTACTGTTAGTGGTCGATTATGTTAATTAAACACACGTTTTGTTTGAGAGACTTGAGTAGCTTATTCATATTCTTTTGCTGCACTTTCATTATCTGCTATTCTGCTTCATGATCTACTATAATAATAGAATACAAATCTCAACAAACAAATACCCACAAAAAAATTCATCGCTAAAGTTTTGATTTTCGTCGCTATAGGGTAATAAAACAAAATATGATAAAGACAAAATAAAATTTTGTTTGACAAAATTATCCCTCATAATTTTATTTACACCACACAGCATCCACACATATTTGTTTTTATTATTTCATATTTGGCCGTATTTGTTCGTATTTATTTGTATATGACTTTATTTAAATATATGTGATCATTTAACTGTATTTGATCAATTTTTTACATATAGATTTCTCATTCTGGATGACAGGTTGTCACAAAATTAAAAATAATATAATGGAACTATATTCAAAAAAATTAAAAAATATGTAGCATTCAAAAATTTCAATTATAAGAATAAAATTATAGAAAGAAACGTTAAAAATCTTTATTAAATTGAATTAAAACATAAAGAAAATTTCCGTCGGAACGACGGATTCGGCACTTGTACATGTATAACTATTTTGGTTTAGTGAAATAGCGATTGCTGGCCTGTTTTCATTTTGTTAGGTGACGTGTCACTTTTTTCACTCGAAGAAGGGGACACCATTTGCGGAGGACCAGGAGATTGTTCAACAATGATAAAATTAAAATGTATTACATGAGTGGTCTTCTCAAGAAAAAGAAAAAACATATTATTCGGACTATTTCTTGAAACTCACCATATTATACAAATAATTTTGTGTAATTTACCCTTTCCCAAATCACTATATCCTCACTTTAACAAAGGTTTTCTTTGGTCTAAACTGAGAGGAATCTTTTTATAAAATCTTCTAGTACGTTTTGTTTTAGAAAAATTGTGACGGGTGGACAAAATTAAGGGAAATTATATATGGTTGTTTGTTTGGTTGCGTAAGAAAATGGAAATAAAACCATATAACACAGCATAAAAAATTTGATCCAACTTGTAGAGGGATTGAGGGAATACCATTTTTCATAAATTTTTTTTATTAAATTGTATTTCCTCGAAATTTTCCACTAATAAAAGGAAGAGTTTGTTTCCAGAAAAACTTCGTTTCAACTTTCAGTTCACTGTCACAATGCACATCCATATCCTGCTAGATCTCCGCTACTGAAAGTCCTTGTTAGTACGTTCTACTCTATCTTTAAATATAACAAAATGCACTTGTCGCAACATCTATTGAAGCTGTCTTCTGACTAGTACGTACTGTCTTGACATACAAAAGCGACACAACATATCTAATTAGTAATTACTACAGTACTACTCGTAGATCAGATTCCACCAAATCTCTGAGCACTTGCTGCTTTTGTTTATTTGTTTATTATTATTCATCCAGTACCTCCCTAGCTAGTTCAAATGAAGGAAAAGAAAAGAAGAAGATACAAAGACCGAGTACATTCAGAGACATCTGTCTATGTAGCTAGTTCAAGTGAAAGGAAAAGAAAAGAAGAAGATACAAAGACCGAGTACATTCAGAGACATATGTCTATGTAACTTCTTCATAACCACGCTCACGCCGTTCGCTATTGCAAGCTTTAATTAATGCACACATGCACTGATGCACCACTGCAGTCTGCAGTCTGCAGCACTGGTACCCAGCATATACTGAAGTTTTACTAATACTTCTTCTTCTTCTTCTGTTTTCTTTTTCTTTCTTTGTTTCACTTGGTCAAAGTAAGTTCGTTCACGCATGCATTATTTGTGCAACAGTAATGCATGACGCATTAAGGTTTGGGCAAGCTTTCGGCCCATTGGGCCTCATTCAGTACTCACTTGCGTCTCAGAATCCACATCGTCTCCCTTGGGCACATTATAAACCCTATCTTCTCTCTCCACAATCAACATCTCATTTTGTTAAATAGTGGTACACATCATTATTTACATTGCTTACTTGCTTTGCAAAAACCTTATGTTTTTTTTTTATGCGAGTTAGGGATTTCATGTAGAACACATATTGAATCTATACTAATAATAGATTACAATCCACAACACATATATATCGACAAAAGTTTAATTTTTGATTCCTAAATCCCCCACCCACCACACATCCAGCAACTAGTCAGCCCACCTCACTCAGCCTACCATCCCGACCCAGCCCACCATTCAGCCCAAAATTAAAAAATTAAAAAATTAAAAAATTAAAAAAATAATTAGGAAGTTTGTGAGTAATTGAATGGAGAA
This sequence comes from Echeveria elegans, assembly GCA_035048345.1. Taxonomy (NCBI): domain Eukaryota; kingdom Viridiplantae; phylum Streptophyta; class Magnoliopsida; order Saxifragales; family Crassulaceae; genus Echeveria; species Echeveria elegans. The sequence goes on from JAWWMW010000611.1 coordinate 24,322, forward strand.
ATCAGAATAAAAAATACTTAAAAAACTAGAACGAAAAATACGTAGAAGAAAATTAGGAAAATCGAACGAAAATATGTTCACGTCAAGATCCCGTCGGGACGACGGGTTCACCTCTAGTCATAAAGAAAAATATAATGATCGTGTATGATTGTCAAGGTTAATTCCCTATGTGCTTTGCTAGCCTCAAGATTGTCTTTATTTCTACAAGCACATGTAAATTATACGAAAGTTTTTTGACTAGATTAGTTATCGTTCCGTACGGCCAACCTAGCAATGGATTTTTTCAAATATTCTAAGGAAGAATATGAAAGTGTTCCCACACATTGGCAAAGTTATCTTAACCTTTTCATTTGATATGAGAGTTTGTCTGCATTCGATTTTATGATTGAAAAGTTGATGTATGTTCCAGGTGCACCAGTGCATGCCCTATACAAATCGTATACCTTTTCCGATCTCTTTATCGCTTCTAACAAGACATGTGAGACTACCGCGTAAACCGACATGCGAGCAACAAGACACATTTTATTAATACTGCCTCACATTTGTGATCTCATTCTCAAGTGCGCAGCCACAACATGTGCGATGAAGACAGGGTTTTTTGGGTCTTAATTTTTGACTATCTTATTTAGTTAGAGTTTTATTCATTTAGGGTTTCATGTTTTTTTATATTTAAACTAGCGTACCGTCCGTCGTCCCGACGAATTTTTTTTTCGTATTTCCATCCGATTCTCCTTGCGAAATCTTTTCCGCAAAATTTTTTATTTTTATTTTTTACATTTTATTTTAGACAATTTTTGCTTATATTTTTTTCCGTGTGTCCACTTGATTTCTTTTTTTTATTTTTAATGTTTATTTTTAATTTTTTTCGTGTTATTTTATGGTATTTGAAGTTTGGGGTTTCAAGTATGGACTTGGGAAGGTTAATGGGTAATAGATAGTTTAGTTATTTTATTTGTTTAATGAAGGATAATTATATTTTTTTATGTTTGGTTTTAGATCCGTTTTGCTATTTATTTATAAGAATAGATACACTATTGATAATTTGTACGGCCGTTTTTTGATTAATGAAAATCATGTAGAGTTTCCCTTTATTTTCAAGCTTCGATACTATCCGTTTCTTGAAATTAATTAGTCGGTATTCTACGAAATCAACAAGTACTTGAATGCCCTGCCAATTTCTCGGTGTTTAATAGGAATCAACGAGTTATAGATTTTTATTTTATTGCTATCATACCACACGTTGCACCAGTTAATCGTGAAGACGCATTAATTGGGCTATCTGACTATCTTATTTAGTTAGAGCTTTATTTCATCTAGGGTTTTATGTTATTTTATATTTAAACACACTTTGATATTTTGTACGACGTCTTTTTTATTAATGAAAACAATTTAAGGTTTCCCCTTTATTTTCAAGTTTGGCTACTTTCGTTATTCTGGGGGCTCAACGAGTCTTTAAATCTATCCTTTCAATTTCTCGATATTTGATGGAATCAACAAGTTATTATTGTTTATTTTATTGCTTATCCAACCACGCGCTGCATCAATGTATTCTATGATTTATGAACTATATATGATGCTCTTCCCTGCACCGAATATATCATAGCTCATTCTCTAATTATATCCACACCACATATGCTGCAGCAGACCTCAAGCCTCACATTTAATTTGAACCTTGGCCATACGGCCATTTTCAACTATGTAGACAGAATAAGTAAACTAAGAGCTTTTTACAACTACACTAAACTTCTCATATGAAATTATTTAAACAAATTAACACCCATTAAGGAAGAAAACCAAACCATATATATGGCTCCCCATCTCTAAAGATTCATATATATTGACGTGAGAGAGTATATCTAAAACAGAAGCTAATACAAGATTTTTTTTAAAAGCTTGGCGTACAGTCTAAATAAATATTTATTTCTCGTCTTGTAGAGGCTTTTAGACATTTCTAGCACAAAACATTAACACGGACATAACAGAAAGACCTAAATCATGACATATACAAAGACCTGAGAAAGAAGGAAAACAGAAAGAGCAGCCGAACAAGTGAACAACAATGTAATTACCTTAATAAGCTTATCGCTTTGCCATCATGTTTCATTCTGTTACAGAGGTCTGTAGTTGTGGTGTAACAACTGATCCCAGCTAGATCTTGAATAGATTTCGACATCTGCATGCAGCATACGAATAATATCATTTAATTTGAAAGATAAAGCAAAAATAATATTTCAAGAAGAACCCTATCTACATGACAGCTTGCAGGATTTAAAATGAATCCTCTAGGTAATACCTCTGGACAAATTCAATCTATTTGTCGCTGAAGAATTTGGCAGGGGAATGACACTACTAATGTCCCAGTCTAGTGACAAGTTGGAGTTGGGAACATAACTAGCTGGTATCTGAAGCTTTTGTTTCTGTTTCAGTTGCTCATCTTCCTTTCTTTTTCCTGCTTGCCTTTCAGAATATGAGGCCTTCAACAAAGATGATGGTGTGCTAAATTTCTGACAATTTAGCAGTCTGATTTCTTGGTGATGTAACTTTGATGTGCACAACTTTGCTAACGTTCTAGCCCTAGCCCTAATTCTTGCCCTCTCCCTTGATTCCCTTGTCAACAATGCTACGTTTTGCTTCACTGTCTTCAAATGATCATCAGAAGAAACTTGCTGAATTTGATCAGTGCTACAAGTAGCAGTGCTCCTGGACGAAGTCAAGGTCTTAAAACCATCTTCTGCTCCTGCAGCTTCAGAAGATGTTGTGGACGAGGAAGCACCTGAGAGCTCCAAAATCGCTTTGTTGGACTTGGCGAGGAGCCACTCCACAGTTCTACTTGGCTTGTCAAACCCTAACAGATCTTGGAGGTCAAAAAACTTTCTTGCAATCTCTACAGACAGTCTCACTCTTCTGTCTCTCAACCCTTGAGATGTCCTGATCTTGCTCCTCTTATCAGACTTCTTCTTAGTTACTCTAGCATTAACAGATCCAGGCTTGCCGTCCATATTAGTGTTTCCAAAAGGAGTGATGAAAGTGATTGTACTTTCTATAGGTACATGATCATATTGTTGTGCAGCTTGAGCCACCAGATTAGTGTGGCGGTGATCTGAAAATACATCTGAGTAAGATGAAACTTGAAGGTGTTGGTGCTGATGGTGGTGTTTTGGGTTTGAGGAGCCAGGAGCAGCTGTGTTGATAACTGATGAGGAGAACATTATGTTCAGTTAGATGCGTGTTGGACTTTGGAGTGACAATAAAGGACAGAAACCCTAACTACATGTCTATTGCTAGGTTTTACACTTTTACTTCCTATGTTTATGCCAGTGAGATACATATCTGACTCTTTGGTCATGTGAGTGTTATTGTACTAGTGGTTAGACGATGCAAGAGAGAGAGAGAATGAGAGAGAAGGAGACCTAACTTTGTACTGTAGCTGCCAAGAATAGGGTGTCATATGTGTATAATTTGACATTAATATCGTTGACCAGTTTCACAATATAATTTGTTAGATTGACAGTCAAATGTTGACAGTGGATATGTCTGTATCTCTTGCTCTAGGGACTATATATTGATGTATGAGGTTGGAGAGGGTGAACATAATTTTGTAATTTTGAATCAGAGATTGGGAATTGAAGATAGTGTTTTTAATTACTTTTTAGTCGTTTTAAGGTAATACTTAGAAATAAGGAGCTTGTATTCAACGAGCAATAACGAATGTATTATTCAATTAATGTTGTAAACCTTCTCTAATTTCCTGACGGACTCTAAATATATTTTATGATAGATTTATAAATTTTATCTTGAAAGTTTGTGTTTGTGAGTTTTAGTCGATAATCAGAACATGTTTTTTATGCTTTTTCTTCCACGAGTGACCAATCAATCACCGAAGCAGACATGGATGCAGGGATATATGGGGTTACCGTGGCATTTAGTTTTACCATGGCCTTGGTTAGGGTGTAACTTGAGATGATGGTGTTGCTAAATAGTAAATACTCTATCACTTCTCTTTTGTTCTTCTTGTTTTGAATTGTGATATATTTTTTTAAGAAATAATGAGAGTGTGAGAGATAAAATAAGATAAATGTAAGTGAGTTGAGAATAAAGTATGAAAGAGAGTGTTATGTGAGAGATAAAATATGAAAGAGAAGACGACGACTCCACCAAGACTCTAACGTCATCACACAACGTAGTGCAAACCAACCACAAGCACAAAGACATTAACCAAACAACACTTTCTCACAATAAATGAGTGGGAAGAAAAACAAGTTCCCTTACATGTGTTGGGAGAAAATGCTACTCCGAAAGTGTGAACCCTTCACCTTGAAGCTGTACGGCTAGTGCTCAACCAACTGAGCTACACCCATTTTACTACTTCAACCTTCCTTAAATGATAGTATACTCTCGCACATTTTGTTATCTCCTAATGTTTTTCCACTTTTAACAATATATCTCAACTATATAATTTACAATTTATTATATATTTGTTACACTAAATTTAGCTTTTACGGTGGTCTTAGCTGGGGGTGGAACATCGGATGACGGTGTTGTTAAATGATATTCCCCTTGTGTCCATTTTTTTCTTGAATTTATAAAATATTTAATAAAAATATAATGGAACAATGAATGAGTGGTTGGATATTAATCGACTTCATTTTATTGGTACAAACAATCTCTCATTTTCCTAGCGTCGAAGTATGAATATTGTTATCTGATACTCAAAACGAAACATTTAGGTATATACTCTACTAAATATTTACCTGCAATTAATGGGTGTTCATAACAAACCTACTCTTAACTTTTGAGTCTTAACACCAATGGGGTGGTCCATTGGTTGAGGAATCGGACAAAAAGACTCTTTAAGATTTATGGTTCAAATTTTGCTTTCACCTCATTCTGGCGTAGAAATTGTGTATTATATGAAGTTGCTGATGCAATGAAATTGCTATAGAAACTCTACATGAAGTTGTTGAAGTCGATGTCCAGTGATTGGGATGACGTCCCATTTCAAGTATATAAAAATGTCTTCCGGGATTCGGAATGATTCCTAAACCAAATCTGAAAAAACATTTCAAGAAACAAAGTTGAGAAATATTTTTTTAGTTCAGAATCTGATGGGTTCCCTAGCACAGAACAGTGTACTACCAGTGATCAACTTGTCAACAGCAAGTTTGAAGCTTGGCTTCGATTACAGGACATCGTTGTGCGATGAGGTCTGTAAGTCACTTGAAGAATATGGTTGCTTTGCGTGGCGCTGTATGACCAGATAGATTCAGATATTCAGGCAAGAGTTTTCCAAGTACTGGAATACTTGTTTGATCTGCCAACTGAAACTAAAGCACGAAACATCTCCAAATTACCCTTCCATGGTCACATCAAACCTCAAGCTATAGTTCCTCTACACGAAAGCCTTGGGATTGGACGCTCCACCGCCCATGAAAGCATTCATGAGTTCACCAACCTCATGTGGCCTTCTGGAAATGAACTCTTCAGGTGACACTTATTGTTCACTCACATCCTACAAAATTAGGATTTTATTAATGAATAATTTAAGACATAAAAGATTATCACTTTAAGAGTTAAATACATTCGTACTCGAACACAAGTGGCTGAGCTGGAGCAGCTGGTGGTGGTGCAGATGGTATGCGAGAGCTACAGAATAAAAGAGTAATATGAATGGTACAAGACGACCAGCGATTACCTACTGAGAGTCATGAAGTACCGAGGTCCAAAGTACAATGAAACAAATGCTGGCCTAATGCCTAATACAGACAAGAGCTTCCTGACAATTCTAAATCAGAACCAAGTCAGTGGCCTGGAAGTGATGACAAAAGATGGAGAATGGATTTCTTACCATCCATCTCCTTCTCCATTTTTTGCCATGGCCGGAGATGCAGCCCTTGTAAGCATATATCAAATAAGCATTCAACATTCCTGTTTACCTTGATGACGAGTGACAACTTTTCGTCGTCAATTTCAGGCATGGAGCAACGGTAGAATACACTCTGCGCGTCACAGGGCTACTATAACAAGTAACATTCCTAGATACACAACAGGACTTTTCTCAATCAACCGAGGCATCGTTGAAGTGCCGGACAAGCTGATTGATGACAAGCATACACGCAAGTTCAACTCGTTTGATCATTATGGCTTACTCCGGTTTTCCGACACTCCTGTCTGTCAGGCAAATCCCTGCACGGCTACGGCATACTGAGGCACTTAAGAACACACCACAGATACACTTTTATTCCCAGACGCCAGACTTGTTTCCTGCATATGTATGCATGTTCCCACAAAGACAGGTGTACTCCATCTTTGCAACACTCAATAAAGTAACGTTTTCGCATGTTTACAACCTATCAAAGGATTTATAAGGCTGCGACCACCTACCGACGCCTGAAGTCTAAACAAATGATTTAAAACGTAGAAAACATATTACAACAACAGACAACGGCCATCCAATAGCACCATTAGCTCCTCCTGAAGCGGTTATTTCGTCCTTCCCTGTGCCCAAGGCGGGATGAGCTCTCTGTGTAACGATCTCTGTCATATCCGTATCTTCTGAGATCATCAGATGCCGAGTGTGATGATCTTGGGGCATAGCTTTGAGAATGGTATGAAGCATGGGCCTGAGCATCTTCTACGTGCCTTGAACTTCTATCTTTCTCAGATCTTTCGAAACTGGAGGATCTCAAAAGAAGACGACTGTCTCTTCGCAGGCTCTGGAAATTTTCAGTAGAATTATAGCTGGAATTTTCACAATGCCTCGAACTTCTTCCTTTCTCAGATCTTTCAAAACTGGAGGATCTTGAAAGATGAATATCCCTTCGTGGGCTGTGAAAATTGTCAGTAGGATTATAGCTGGCATGCCAAGAAGAGTAACTATAAACAGAGGTATCCATTCCGGGAGGACCATCATCTCTTGAGTCCCTAGACCATCTCGACTCACGGAACTGATCCCTGTTGGTTGACTCCGAGGGGTTATCAGATCTCCAACTAGATCGGCAAGCAAATGAATCGCCGGTTGAACTTACCGGAAACCAAAGTCGTTTATCAGCATTCTCTGGAATCGGTGCATTAATTCCTGGAAAATCAACACTCATTTTCTTGGGCAATGTTGGTAACTCAGGTGGGGGAGACAACTCCATATCTTGGATTTCACCATCCTCTTTTTCTTCTTCTTCCTTGATCTCCTCTTCGCCAAATATTGTCAGCCCTGATGGCTCCCCCACATCATCTTCTGCACGTCAAGTTAATCAGATATAAAGATGTTTAGAATTCACTTCAAAGTTTTTTGAAATCCATAAAGATCGGACCAGCAAAAATCAAGTTAAAAACTAGAACTTTCTTTGGAAGGAAGCAAGATCAAAAGAGGAAAATGTAATTTTTTTATATGGGTTATAACCACAAGGTAAAATCCTACGAGAAATGGTGTGCCACTTTGGCATCACGCACATGATATTCTTCAGAAAAAGCCAAACGAATAACCTGCTACGTGCTCAAAGAAAGGCAGGGGTCGCAAAGTCAATGTATTAAGCTGGCTCACTTATGGGGCTAGGCAGAAAGCAAGATTCATAAACTGAGCACACCTATAATAAACTCTTACCCAGATAGCCAGGAGGGTAACCTAATTCTCGCATCCGGTCAAGCCACGGTGGAGGATCTAGCTCCTGCATTAAGCAAAACAAAACTATTCTTCATAAGGCTCAACAGATAACAGCATCTCCCTTTATAAGGAAGCTGAATATTTTTTTGTCTCACTGAAATATAATATGCGACTTGTAATAATTGTTTTCACATCTAAAGAATCCATCTACAGATAACCAATATTACCCCAAGGCCCAAAAGCTTTCTTGTTTCAGCCTCAAGAACTCCTGGCTGTAGACCGTCATATTTTCCAGAAGGTGTATTCTGATAGTATCTGGTTGGGGTGCGAGAATTAGGATTCTGATTGCGTTTCGTCTTGTGTTGTTTCCGCGCATTCTTCACTGCAGCATTATCACGGGGCTTTGTACACTCTCTCAGAGAATGGTTATAGGATCCACAGTTGAAACATCGTGAGTCGTCGACTAATTGTGAGTCTCTATAAATCAAAAAATTCACGAGCATTATGAATGAACATCACATTCATATATCCATACAGTAAGTTGGACCGTCAGATTTCCAAATTATCAAACGATAAAAACCGTTACATTGAGTGAAATAAGAGCTGTTCCAAATTGATAATAGTGACATAGACCAACGTGTGCATACCATCATCCATGTGTATTGGAAAACAGAACTATGTTGTTTACTTGTATTGATTCAATGCATTTCATATGAAAACAAAACAAAATTCAAATTGCATATTTTTCATTATAAATATTAACATGTACGTGAAATACCAGTGAACACAATCCTAAAACTGACCAGTATCATGTGCACTTAAGATGAATAAATTAACCCAATTTTTTTTTACCTTATGCTATGCAATGATCATTCTCAAGATTTCAACATTGAGACCTCATACCATAAGTTAATCAAGTATTCTCTCAGCTTCATGGAAGAAACACCTACCCTGAAAGATGACTGTGTCCATCTCCTGAAGTCAATGCCAATGCATATCCGCGATCATAAACAGGCACAAACGCATCATCCATTCCGTTGTCCTCCTTGTTTTTGCTGGTTTGATTATCCAGCCAAAAAATCTGAATGTAACAATGTACCAAAACACACAACAAAAAGGTCCACAATTAACAGTTGCTGAGTAACAACTGGTAAGTGACAGCAAAGAACGCTTCATGTACACTCTAAGATTAATAAGCACCGATTTGACATACTCATTTGACATCAATATAGAAGTCTCTTCATGAATATTATGCCATATAGATGCTGTGGCACCCTAAAATTCCTAAAGATGGGATATGGTGTTTGTATGTTGAATTGAGATTAAAGGAGTTCCCAAGTATCAATAGATCCTACTGTAAATCACTTGGATTACAAATGACGGTCTAGCTCTAACTTTTTCCACAATTATGTGTCCAGTAACTTGGAGTTCAATGATGATGCAACATAAAAACTATTGTATTTTATACTTACGAAGTCTAGATTTTTTATTGATAAATCAGCCTAAAACTCTTTCGCATGTGATTCAAACATAACGTTTTCAGTAAAGAAAAATATCATACCACTGTCGATGATCTGTGTACGCCAGCATTTAGGGCCCGATAGTATGTTGATTCACCAGATTCAGGCCCTTCATTTGAGCCCTGTGATTAAACAATCAAACAGTTTATTAGCGATAGACCTGACATCAATGAAGTTTATGCAAGATAAAAAAGTATACTTAATGCATAATGAGCTCCATTTAACAAGCGCATCGCAACAAAAATCTAATATTTGATATGGAAGGGAGCGAGAGAAATCTGTGAATCAACAGTCTTCCCAGGTGCCAATTTTAGGTTAATCTGAGTTGATTTACTGAATCCAGCGGATTAACCAAAGTCAGAAATGTGTTCCTCCAAATGGATGTTAAACTTACTTGAGTGGAGCAGTGTTTTGCATCCCATTCAGACCACTGTTGCAACAACTCCTCAAGCTTTTTCTTACTTTGTCTGAACATAATAACACTCCATTAAATGTCGCCCGGAACTTACGGATATCAAATTCAATTTCGCAAGTATAGAAGAGTGAGTACATCTAAAGAAGTCAACAATTACTTATCAAGGTCACAACAACATTTGGTTTCTTCCACCTCATTCTGACCTTGTTAGGGAATTGAAGATGACGTGAACAGACGGTGGCTGTTCATCAGATGTTACACGGGGTCTTTTAACTCCTGACAGTGTATAAAAATAAAAAAACTCCTGACTTGACTGATATATATATAAAATGAGAGAACGTATTAAATTAACGTTCTTAATACATGCAATGCTATGGAGGTGATGTTTCTGAAAAGTGGAATTTACAACATTAAAATGAAAGCAATCAAATTGACATAACTAGGACAAATTATGTTCATTGACATACTAAGTCCTAACAAATCTTTACCTCTGCTAGTACGAACCCCATTCTCTACTGGCTTTGTCGAGTTTAAGTTGTTTACATTATCTGATACAATACCAGATACCGTAAACAAACTTGCCTCATCAGCGTTCAAATCCCTAGCAGACTCTTCATGGGGCTCAGCTTCATCGTCCAGTCGGTTTAAATCATAACTAGTTGGCTCCTCCAACAACTTTACAGTTTCATAGCCAACAGTGTTGGCGTCATTTCCATTAGGGCTAGCATTCTTGTTGTCACCACCTAGCGAGATAAACTCCTCTGACTCCATTCACCAGAAAAAATAAATAACGATCAGCCTATAACAATCCGCACCAATAAAACCGTCAGTGAGCCTTACAAAGAAAAGAAAATTACATACAAATAATACAACTAGTGCTGTATCATTCGGTTTCCAAATACGTACACATAAAAAATGACAATAAAGAGTCTGAGTCTCATTGGATTACATGAAACCAAAATCTGAGGCACACGAATAAACTCAGTCCATCAAGCTAAAAATTACAAGAAAATGGCTCAATACTCGCTCCTATTCTTTACATTTTCAGCTCCAAGAACTACCAAACACACACACACACACACATAAAACTAGCAAGAATAACGAAAAAGCGAAACAACTCAATGGAGGAATCATTTGCAGAAACGAAATCAATCTGCTGAAAGGACGAATCCCTATTCAAGTAAAAACTGCGAATAGATTGTAGAAATAGAGCTTCTTATTACCTAACGATGCGGAGGAATTCGATTGGAGAAAGAGAGCGGATTTTCGAGCAAGAATTCGGAGTCAGCGAGACGACGACGGTTTTTTTTTTTTCAGATCTCTCTCGATATTCGCCGGATAAATAAACCTCGAATTTATTATTTTATCTCACAATAAAATATTTTTTTCGTTTGACCTCAATACCCGAATAAGAAAATCAAATAAAGCGCGGATCAAAATCTAGTACAACTGTACAAGATATCAAAATCTATATAGGTATAATTTATACTCCCTCCGTCCTCCCATTATATAATTTTTTTTTCTTTTTTAGGCGTCCTAAAATATAAATTCTCTTTCCTTAAATAGAAATTTTTTTCAGTCACATTTACACTCTCTCTCCAATCTATTTATTTTCCACTCATTCTCTTTCATACTTTTACCTCACATAACACAATTTTTTAAAAATCGTGTCAAACTTCAAATATGATCTTATATAATGAGACGGAAGGATTAGTACAAGATATCAAAATTTAGCACCTAAAAACCAAATAAAGTACGGATCAATTTGACCAAAATACCCAAATAAGAAAACGACAAGCAACAGAAAGTGTTTCTCCAATAAAGCCCATCAGACCCCGAGCTGCACTCAAAAACCAATAAATGCATGCAATAATAGCATGCTCGTGACACTCCTCCTTCCCAAGCACATTTACTCCGAGAGATAGCACCGACTTTTCGTCTCCACGCCGACCGCACAATGCTCTTCCAGCCGTCGGCACCGTAAACCACCATAACACCGACGAGAGAGAAGTGAAGCCGAAATGGCCAAAAATCATCACAACAACAACGCCTAGAGCCCGAATTCTTACGCTCCGCGTGTGGTATCCATCGGACCGTTTCACTATGGCAAAGAGGAGTACAAGTTCATGGAGGACCACAAAGCAAGGTATCTTCAAAAAATTCCTATTCAGAACGCGAATGACTCGTGACGATGCCATACAAGTCGTCAAGAGCTGGAAAGTGAAAGCTAGACTTTGTTACTCCGAACGCCTAGAGCTTGACAATGATACATTTGAACAACTGCTTTTAGTAGATGGTGTTTTTGTTATTGAATTTGTGCATAAACGAACTCGATGAAGCCATGGCTAGTTAGTGACATAATTTTTTTGACTTGAAACTTCTGGAAAATCAGCTCCCATTACTTAATTATTCTTGATGGGTTATACAAGTTGGTCAAATCAAGATCTTCCGCAAGAGCACCCGACCTACATGACCTTCTATGCAATTTCTTTTTGTGCTCCGGGGTGCAAAGGGAAACCATTCAGCTAAGTGAAACTTGCTCGATCTGATTCGATCATCATGTCTACCTATCAAAGAAAGATATTATTCCAACATTGGAGAAACCGGGTACTGTTTTTCAAAGTCTGCAATCAATTTGCAAGATGCAGGGGTTATTTTCAAGGTTAGCGAAGCGGAAAACCTGTTGCACCTTAATTTTTCAAATGGTGTACTAAAAATTCCACCTTTGAAAATAGACGCCAACAGCGAGTCATGTTTCAGAAACCTCATGGCGTTCGAGCTTTGCTATTATTCCCATGGACACTCGTTTCATCGACTACATAGTCTTCCTATCAAAACTGTTGAATAAATCCAGAAAAAAACATGGATATTCTGGAGAAGGCAAGGATTTTCGATAACTGGCTAGCTGACGACGACTCTGTGCCAAAACTCATCAACAGTCTGTTAAAGGGTATACCATTTTCGACGCAATCCTTCTATTTTGCATCTCTTTGTATGGAGCTTAATGCCTTCTGCGATCGTCCGGTACACAAGTGGAGAGCAACTTAAAAAAGAACTACGTGGGAAAGTCGCTGCGACCATAATACTTGTCCTGACTTTGATACAAGCAGTATGTTCCGTCATCTCCTTGTTGAAGTAATTTAATTTTCTTATGTCAGTTTTTGTACCAAATATCGGGTTATGTTCGAGAGAAGGGAAGAAACACCTGTAGGAGATCTTTACACAAAACAAGAATTTTGCGCAATCGAAATATCAGAAAATTTTCGAAAGTTTTTTTGTCCACTTCTTGAAACTAAACTTCCTCAACTCGAACAAGTTCTTCGAAACGTAACCAACCACATGAGTGAAGAAAAGTTACTTCCCATTGAAATTTCTTTCCATGTGATTTTCCTTATAAAAAATCCATGATCCAAATTCCAAACTGTTAATTGATTTCGGAGAAATTCCTACCTACAAATATGATGGAAGGTGCTCAAAAAGGACTGATATCATGAGCGAGTTTTAGCAGGATCTCAAGAATCATTCGTCTCCTCAGAGGTGCTATAGCATCCTTAGCTAGGCAAGACATGCTCTCCATTGATAGCATAAGCTTGAAAGGTAAGACATTATCTTGGTATCGCTTGCGAGAAGAAAGGCAACCATTTACAAGGGATTCGTAGCAATCGTGAGTTGTGTTGCTCTTGCACAAACTGTGTCTGTGGTGGAGTATCATGGCATATTTGAAGAATTGTCTGCATGGCTGACTGGAATAGCCGAAGATGCCTCATTAGGCGCATTTCTAAAGACGCTTAAAGAGAGTGCGTTAGTGGGTTGTCCCATTTCAGCCATCAGACCTTTATGAGGCTATGAGAATGGATCAATCGGTAGAGGAAGCGGAAGCCACTAAGGAGTCCAGACCTGGCCACTCATGGGGACTTGATTCTTCGAGCCTATCAAAGTAAAAACCTTACGTAATGAAACATTGCTGCGACGAAAAATGGCGCACAAAACATCGCTGCAAAGACTCATAGCTTCAAGTAATGGTAGTCCCCAACGTGGAGAGCGAGGACCATGCTGTTGCTGATCATGAATGGGGAGACGTGTCCATTGGTCTTAATAACTTAAGCTTCATCGAGGCATCTGATACAACAAATGGAAGACTAGCACATGGACAAGCAGTGCGAGCATTAAAGGACCGAAGCCGAGTCGCGATGGTTGGCCTACTAAAACCTTGCGGACAAGGTCGATCTAAAAGTGGCGGGTATTGATAAGGCCTTGCACAACAAATCTACCGAAGGCATTTCAAGTGACTTTTATGACCCGTCCAACAAAGCGGCTAACAAGCAAGATAAGGTGGACAAAGCCACATTCGAGCCAGCAAAAGGGACATCTAAAACAGCCAAGGCAGCCGAGACCATCTTACCCAACAATTCGCCAAAAGCGCTCATCATAATCTATCTATATAAGGGTTTGGAAAGCTGATCTCTTCTCATCCGATTATTGACTAAAGCATGGTTCACTTTTGGATCACTCATCAGCTTTGTAAACTTGGGCATCGACAACCATGTATAGATAATTGAGGGTGTTTATCTTTTCTTGTAACCGCTTTCACACTTAATCAAAATTCCTTTCGTGGGTTTTTTTTCTTTTCGAAGGCATTTTACATTTTACTTGTGATGAGGTGACTTTCAAAGTCTTTGAAGCTTACTAAGACA
>JAWWMW010000611.1:49565-60041 GCA_035048345.1 Echeveria elegans
TCTCCAAATCTCCATGCTAAAATAAAGCAACAAATATTGATGACTTAGAATTTTATTTTGTTTAGTGTTTCATGTTGAAATTTTATTTTGTTTAGTGTTTCATGTTGTTGCCTACTTGTAAGGTTTGGTGAACTATTATTGTCATTGTAGCTGGAGAGAGACTAATTAAGAGAAAGGATCAGTCGAAAGGGCAAAGAAGATGATCCCTTGGTGAATAAGAAAAGCAATAAGTAGTTGAAATCCTAGTCCATGTCGTGTGTATTATAGCCTAAGAGGAGTTTGGGTTGGACTTGTAGTTTGGCTCGGACAAGTCATTTATGTGTCTAGGTTCGTTTAGCATGTCATATAAAACTATAAAAGGGGCAACAAGATTAAGATTTTAGTTATTGAAAGATCATCACAAAGAGAGGACTTGGAAGGCCACACGAGTGATGCCTGAGTAGAAAGATGTGGTGATTTTGATCCAAGTGTAATTTGTACTGCGAGAAGGCTCAATAAAGACATGCTTGTTGTTAGACTGACGTCGACAGAACTAGGGCATAGAACTATGTTTGTGTTCCTTTGTTAGTTATTTTGTTGTATTAATTTGTTTGCAATTTCCGCAAAAGCTTTGCTAGAAGCTCAACAATTGGTATTAAGAGCCAGAGAACGGAGATCAGATCTAGATCAATTTGATGGAAGAGATGATTTTGCAATATGGAGATAACATATGAAGGTTGTACTAGTTCAGATGAGGGTCGTGAAGGCTCTATTGGGTGAGAAGAACCTTCCGCTTGAAATATCGAAGACTAGAAGGAAGACATGCTCGAGTTGGCCTGTAATACCATCATTCTTAACTTAGGCGACGGAGTTTAAAGGAAAGTATCTAAGGAGTCGACAACTATTGGGATTTGGAGTGAACTGGAGCAACTCTATGACAAAAACACAAACCAATAGATTTGGATTTAAAATGGGAGATGACATGAGTGTTGATGAGCACTTGGATGAATTCTCGAACACAGTCATTGACCTGAAAAGTATTGGAGTGAAGATTGAGGACGAGGTCTAGGCTATAATGATTTAAAACTAGTTTAAAAAAGCTCTACATTAAATAGAGAAGGCCAACACTTTATAGAGTATTAGATTATACATGATGACTCTTTGGTAGGAGGACACATGAAGGCAATCTGATCACCTGGAGCCAGTTTAGGACATTCTGGCCAAAATGCACTGATCAATGCTACATCTCGCTCAGCTAGTAATAAATATCACACTGGATATTCTGACGGTGAAAAATTAGTATAAAGATGATGATGCAATTTTTCTCACCTTCCCTTGCTCACGCTCTGTAAATTTTAAGGCTCTATGTCCCACTGCGCCATAGGAATATTTCACTGATGCCATTAGGCTTTGCGGAATTTGAACCGAACACTTGCCATAATTGTCACCTAGTATGTACCGCACCAAATGCAACTCAACACTAGTAAAAGCACTGCTACAAGATATAAAAATGCCAAAACATCTCATAAATTGTAATATATTAAGTATCATACAAATTCGCTGTTACCTATATCTATTAATAAACAGTGGTAAACTTATTTATCATTCCTAACTATAATAAACTAGTTGCACTTCTATCGTTCCGACAGAAATTTTTCGGTGTCTTCATTCAATTTAATTAAGCTTTATAACATTTTACTATGATATACATTCGCAAAAATATTTACTATGATATAAATTTATGTATAACTGTGGTATGATAGTACATACATAAACAAGTTACAGTACTTTGGTACTCCATACGACATGTGTACATCCTGTCAAAAAATACAGCCCCGTTAGATTACTAGGCAATACTGTTTAGGCATTGCTGCGGGCACCATAAACTTTTGCTCAATCGATGATGGCAGCTCGGAATCATTGGATTTCTGGATGAAATGGTATCCACAGAATCTGGTACTACCTCCTCTGCACAAAGTGTAACATCAGATTGAGTAACATTTTGTACATTTGCTTATGTTTACTGGAGGCACAGATCATCAAAGTCAAGTCCCCTGAAGTGTGAGTCCACTGCTTAACAAGAAAGCACTTTGCGTAATCTTGAAAAGCAACTGGTGACGGGTTTTGTTGTACTTTTATCTGGACCTTGTTGAGCCCTTGCATTCAACAGGAAACAGAGCCCTTGCTCTGAATCCGTTCAATCATTCAAATAGATTGTTTGTATATATATATCAATTGAAGAAGTAGGGCGACCTTAATACTTCCGTCAAATCAAAGTCTCCTCGTTCGGGCAATGGTGGAAAGGTCAATGTTGGGAATGACTGCTCAAAGCTCTCCAACAGCTGGAAGATCAATTCCAAGTGGTTAAAATTGAAAAAAGAGAGATGAGGTTTTTGCTATGCAAGGAGGGTAAAACTGAACTATATACAGAAAATAAAACGAAATGTTTAACCTTCAGAAGGAAATCAAAAATACATTGATAACTCATTAAATAGGTTCTATCAATATTTACTAAGCTCCGAGTCCATATAAATCAATTTCTCTATTTTAATACGATGATGATATTAAATTTAACCAGAGAGTAAAAATGTATTCATAAAAGGTTTCATTCTTTGACTATTGCATCCATGCCATGAGCCTTAAGCCGGCCCTGTCTGCAAGTGTAGTTACGGTGGTCCACTACGGGATGAGGTAGAGAGGTACGATACCTGCTCCAGTATGGGTGTTTCATAAAGTTCCACAAATTTTTCTCGGAGTATTATGTTCATATCGTCTACATCACAAGCATGTGTCCAAAATGAATCATGAACTCCTGGAGTTGTTAAAAGCACAGTGGTCAAACAAATGCAAGAACAATATTTTAGTTTCTGAAAACCATAATGGCATCTAAAACATACCTGCAAAAGTCAAGCCTGCCTTTTTACAGGCTAAAGCTGTCATCATCATATGAGAGCCATCCATAGAATGTACAAAATTTGGTGGGAAAGCTGTACGCTGACGTCTAACCATGACCTATATTAGTGACAGGAATTTTACATGTAAGTTTGAAAAAAGCACGGCAAGAAACTGGGACAGACTGAGTAATCCCTTGACGCTAGAAAATCACTGAAACCAAATTGCAAAAGAGCGGACAAACCCTGTAATACCTTTTCTGTTTCTCTCCGTAATGTCAAAATCTGTAGAGAAGTCTTAACCTGCAAAAATGTTGGATCATAATGAGCTACTGAAAGGAAACAGAATGAAAGATATTAATTTGTTCTCTTGAAATAGACAAAAAACAAAACTCACATAATGCTTGCCAAGTATGCGGTAGGGCTGCACAACTGGAAGTCCCAATGGAGTCGTCCACCGGACCGAGTGATTTTCAGAAGCAATAATCTGTCAACGGTCAAGGTCAACTGAGATCACAGCACTGTTTCCCCACGCTTGTTTCCATCTTAAATTTCTTCATACTAAACTACCATTTTTAACAATTCAGACTTCGGACGCATTGATTGTATATGTAAAGCTTAGTACTTTATAATACAGCCATCGCAAAACTGTAGACTGAATGATGTACTTCTTAATGAATATTATATGGATATTGTTTTATTTGTTATCGGGCACCCTACTATTATCAGCATTTATATGCTTCGCGACCACTTGACATGCATCCCAAGTCCCAACACTCTCAGTTGTAAATTATTATACCTTCCTATGTACAAGTAAGATTTGCATACCTTTGCACAATCACCAAGCCAAGTCATGATACCCCGTGCACCTTCAAACATTTCTCCAAGAGCAGTTAAAGTAACCTACCATTAAGATGTGATCAAAATTGTGTTTGTTTACTTTGCAGGTAACTCAACCATGTACAGGAGTGAAGATTTGATGATCATTTATCACAATTTAAAACCCTTTTAGTATGCGGTGGCAACCCAATAAGCATGAAAAACGACACAAGGTGCCACAGAATAGGAACGTTTGGCTATATCCAACATCCCAATTCTCATTACATAAAAAATGTATATATGTACCCAAGGGTGAGTTATAAAGTACATTGTCATTTCTATATCCAATAACCCGCCTGAGCATGAATCAGTAGCTTAAAGTCCTTTGTGTTTACCTTTGCTGCATAACACGCAGCACCGAAAATCTCAGCATCATCTGATAGGGCTCCACGCTCCTTCAATCGTTTCTTTATCTGATCTCGAGCACCCATATAAGTGACACCATACACAGATGTCATAACTGTCTGCTTCACCAACTTCCTATTCACCTGACATGAAAAAACATCATTTAAGAAGTGCACATCATCCAAAGTTGATGTAGAACATCAAAATTACAATGAAAGCAACTAACCTCGCTAACCAATATCTTTGCATATGATGCATTGGGAAATATATCAGGATCCTTCTGAGAGTCTGCCTTAATGATATCGAGGACTCTGCACCAAAGGGACAAACATAAGCTTTCCTAGTGAAAACTTCCGTTTTTACAACCTTTATTCAAGAATGAGAGTCTCATAAGACTCCTATTTTTAATTTCAGAATATAACAATTAAACAAACAATATTGCTACGGTAGCAGTTCGTTTAAGTAAATTATGATCATGAAACAACAATCTCCAAGTTTTTGAAGGCAAAACAACAAAAATGAACATTTTCAATTTGGGGAGACAGGTAACCCTAAGAATTAAGATTTCCCTGGTAAATTTATAATGTCTTAGAAATTGAAGATCCAATCAAACATGCGAGAGTCATTAGTCAACCCAAGTTTAATGAAAATTTTGAGAACCCCCGTCCAGCCTATGTGACTACAATTACTCAGAGTCTATAACTGATGAAAGCTTGAGAGGCTTTGGGTTGACTTCTGAGAATCCAGGTGTGCCTACTACTCTGCTTGCTCTCTGATTCGTTTATTGTGTGAAGACTGATTAACATGTCCAACAGACAGATGTTTAATTCTAAAATTAATTCCACAGCCGTACTAAAAAGGATCATATAGAGTGATGGAAGTATCAAGCTAATGCTTTCTATCTGAATGGAAAAGGAATATGCCTCCTTACAAGCCGCTACTTTTATTTAAACAATTACCTCATAGCTATACCAGAGTAGACATCTGCTGGTTTCTCTCCTGCAACCAAATTCACCGCAGCAGCTCCCAACTGAATGAAATCGGAAACATACTATGTTAGAGATACATGTTGGTAAACATTTAAATAGGCAGATATATTCACAACTACAGCTCAACTCTGGCAAAAGACTCCAACAATGGCAAACATATTCGTGGCTCAGTTTAACATTCCAACAAAGTAAAGAGGACTATACGGACAATAAGAAATAGTCAAGTTATTTTTCGTTCCACATGTGGTGGATGCTGTGAGTATGAACGCCTGTATAGACCACAACAAAATTAAGAAACTGACAAAAAGTGATGTAATGGCATTCACCTTATCTCTTCCAAGGGCAGCGTAATGCTGTAAACCATTGCATGACCCATCCTGTTGAGATGAAAGAAACCGTAACTTAAGAAGCGAACAAGAAGGAAACTTTTTAGAAAGGCCATATAAGAGGGAAAACTTAATTATTTCACAAACCTGGTGCACCGGAATATGGGAAACACATGTTTCTGGAGATGAGCTTCGTAAACCCTCAGCAAGGTTGATGCAGACAGCAAGGCATTGAAAAGGATCTTCTGCCTTGAGCCACCATCGATTCCCTTCAAGTGGCCTGTATGCAGAGTCAAAAATATCATCTACATGAGCCTCAGTAAATGCTATTCGACCCTCGAGAGATAATTTGTCTACACCGCCAGCAAAGAGATTCGCCAAATGGATCTTAAGCCATTGCAAGCCTGACTTTCCCAGAGGTCGACCCTCACCAAACTCCAAAATGCCCCGACACAGATCTGACCCAAGATGATTCAAGTATGGATGCATGGGGTATGCTCGTCCACGAAAGTCAAGGTTATGTGGGAAATAAAAGCCTTCTTCATCCTTCATTTTCCTGGCTACCTGGTTCCCGATTCAAGACATTGGTACAACGTCTAAAGGGAAATTCAAATATCTTATGATTTTAGGCAATGTAAGAGCTCATACAGCTAACTTAAGTTCAATATCACATCGCTGTGAATGTCGCTCTCTATTCTCTTTCTTGGCATTTCTTACTTTCCATACCCATTTGTTGATTTCACCCTCATCTTCAGTGTCAGGCTTTTCTGGGACTGGAATCTGAAAAGCAGAAGAGTCAACACAAAGTCAGTTTGTGTCCAAAGATCCAGATTACTAATATCATACTTACTGTTTCACATTCATTATATGTTATGCCAGTGGATTACATGCAAATTGGCAGACAACTCTTTGAAATGGGGTACAAAGCAAGATGTCTATTCAGTTTGAAAAAAATCGCAAGCAACATATTAAATATATCTGGAAAATATAATCAAACAACGAAAAAGAATCCTTTGCCACTTACATCACTACATTCAACCAAATCAGCAAGACCGCCACCTAAAGCCCATATTTTATCTACCACACTGAGAACCCTCTTGTTTACCCTCCACCTGGTGTGCCCAAGGGTATTCAGTGCCTGCAAAAATTAACGATTGAATATTAAATTCAACACGATGTTAGCCGCAATTGCAAGAAAAAAATTATGCAGTTGCGCCGTATAAGTAAGAGATGACAAGCAATTAATTTATGCAAAGGATGAGCGGAATCATTCTGCAATTCCCAACCTCAAAAACTGGATTCATTTGCTCCTTGGGAACTTGTCGTACTGCTTGACGTTGGTGCTTTGAGCCATGGGTACGCATTACGAATGCTGGTAGGAAAAAATGTGCTCCCTTTTCATATCTATAAAAAGGTATGCAAAGTTGGGTTTGAAGGTTACATATAACAACAGGAGAATGCCTAGCCCATGAGTCATGTTCAGAAAACGATTAACCTTCCTACCACAGGCCTACATAAATCACTGAAAGGAAGAGCCCTAATAACTTTTAGACAATAGTGAAGCAATCTATATATCATTGTCTTATAAAAGGTATAGTGATGGAAACACAGACATAATTGGTAACCTCTCCACTTTTTTTTTGATTGGTGGATACATGTAGTAAAACAATATCTTAGCCTATCTAGCTAGTGTCAAGCACAAAACTTTGCTGTCTGATTATCATGAATTTATAATCAGCATAACATTATAAGAGATGTTTTAGAGATGTGGACCGCAATAAGCGCAATGAATTGATTTTTCCCTTTTTAATGAAATGGTAAAGAATTCAAATGTCACTTGTGAGCTCCAAACATACCAAAACTTATGAAGTGAGCTGGGGAATCTAACTTCTACAATATGTAACTGGGACTGACAAGAAGCTCATCATACCCTGTCCAGTTGACTGGCGGGACCAACATTGGCATGTAAGGAATCACCATGTGCCTTGCCTGCTTAAATTACAAAAATAGGTGAAAGAGAAAAGTAGATAATAAGCACTGAATAGAAAGAAAAAAAGGTAAAAAGAAGGTGAAAAATTAACGTGCTCAAATATTTGATATCTCTCTACGACACCATACGTCCATACTACAAGATATATTCACAAATAGATATATTTGAGATCGTCTTGCAGATACACTACATGCTATTCACTTGCGATTTTAAAGACAATTCGTAAAATCAGTTTCTATCACAGCAGTCAAAATACGATACCTTGGTTACGAGAGGCAATTATGAGCAAGTAATGTAACAAGGACAGCAAGAAAGACAATATTCTGCGACGTATTTGTAGTTGAGATGCCTTGAGATAGTCAATGCGAGAATACATAGTATAATTACCGTTCTATCCAAGCCTTTGAGCACCAACGGATGACATTCAATCATACCATATCTTCTGCTGAATTTACTATAGGATGAGAAACGCAGCAAATATTAAACCTTTGTATCAGGAATACAAATAAAATACAAAGTTATGGTATGCTTTCTCACTCTGATTCATTAGTGCTATGTTGAATTGTTCGCAAAAATGCAGGCCGGACATCAGGTGGCGTGTCACCTAACTGATCGATTGGTGGTTGTATGTAAGCTGTTTGCATCAACAATTCAATCAGCCGGCTTCCAACCTGGATAAGAAATATATTGATGAAATTAACTTATGAACTAAGCACATATCACAGAGCCACTAGATGCTGGTAAAGAAAGATAGAAGCTCCACCCGTGAGTACATAAAAATCAAACAAACCTTTGCTCGTATCTCTTGGCCCCAAGACTTTGAATCATCTTGATATTTGACTATGTGCCTGGCTGCTGACAGCCTTTGTTTCTTCAGCAAATCATTAACTCTTTTTCTCAGTCTTTCTTGCTCCAGGGTTAGTTTCAATGGTACATCAACTTCTTCTTCCCCAGGCTTACTATTTTTCCTCTTTTTTGTTTTCTCCAAAAATTTATGTATGATTGCCTGTATTTGAAAAGTGAAGTGCCATATTTGAATTTGTGAATAGAAACAAGCAAACTGCAACTGCTCCTATCAAAATTAATCTAGAATCTGTTCAACACAGGCATTTCTTCAGCAAATGTAGGATGGAAAATTTGCAGACAATGATCTCTTACTTTCATACAGTATTATACATAAAAGGCTAATGAAATTTCTCGGCATACTTTTTTATTTCCACAGAATACCAGGGTTGCCCATAAATTTTGGCCTATGCAAGGTTGACTTCAGATAGTGCACCATCTTAAGAATATCATTGAAAATCAACTCAATCAGGAATGCATTTGCTCATAAAGAACAAAAATGGTGATAGAATGGCTAAGAAGTTCTTTTATGCAAAATGAACTCCTGAAGGACTTCAGCACTTTTAAGGGTTTGACCCTCAAAGAAATAATCATCGAAAGATCAAATTTACCACTAAATTCCTATAAATCGTATGAAATCTTCTGAATATCATTTACTAAGCATATAAAAGATTACTAAGCATATCATTAATCCTTGGGATAAACAAGGTGATAACCACTTACTTTGATGCAGCTCTAACTGCTCTAGTTTGTGTATATAGTAGGTGATGCATGATTTCTAAAGAATGTCACAAAAACAATTTCGTCCGCAAATAAATTAATTTCAGAGAGTTTCTCGACTTTACTAACCTCGTGTTCAATTGCTTCACCAATGGCACACGCAGCGTGTACAACTCTAGTTCTTCCTCCATCATTTCCAGTCATCAGCAATCCCATTAACTTGTGCATTGTGATCACTGCCATAAGATCAGCCGGCAATTGACTCATGTACGGAGCATATGAAGCAGTAGCTTTATGTGATGCAAATACTTTCGATTCCTGATCAGCCAATATAGCATCTCTAAACGGCTGAAACCATCCTAAAAACAAAGATTTCATATAAGGCAAATTAGGAGCCAGCTTTCGCTCACACATGTCTTTCAAAAGCTCCCTATACTCATTCGCAGCCCTATCCCACGCCTCAGTCTCAATCTTCACCTGTCTTCTTCTAAGCGCTTTGTACCTAGCAGACGAAATTCCACTCTCAACATTCTTATTCCCTTGACTATACTTCCGCCTATAAACACAATCATCCCTTTCCCACACCTCAGCAACTAATTCCTTAACATGTCCACCTTCATACTCCCCATCCGTCCAAGACGCAACATCTTCCGCCCCCGCAGCACTACCATAACCTCTAGACAAAGGAAATTCATTCAAAACCTGATTCACAACACCTACAAATCTCCGACTAAAAAAAGCATCTTTTGACTGATTAAACTCAAACTGACCAATCCTCACTAACCCCATCTCCAATTTTCCTCTATTTCTCATCTCAGAAACAGATTTACAAGAAACTGTCAACAAATGGCGTCGAACACTCCTCCACATATCTGTAAACAGTTTCAATGGTGTTTGGGGGAAAGGGTTTAAGAATAAGAATGAAGTAGAGCTCTAGATATTGGAAGCAGTTTTGGACGTTCATGTAAAAGAGATTGGGAATTGGATTCACCTTGGATTTTGTTGAATGAATCGATCTGAGAGAAAATTGAAATTGCGAAGAAGGCTGGGAATGGGAGATTTGAATGGAGGCATGAGTGAGTATTTGTTAAACCCTCAAACCTCTTCTTGCTCAGTAAATTGGGTCTAGGGTTTAGACAATTGGGTCGGGTTTAAACAAGAAGACCGGATCGATTTTGTGGTTCGATTTCGGCTGACTTTATGATAGTGAAAGCAAACTGGCGAAAAATATCTACTTTTTAATACGTGGACTATTCATTTTGACATGGGTGAGAGTTTCAGCTTTCTTGCAATTATTTATTTCAATAAAATTATTTATTTTTAATTTAATTTATATTAATTATTGGTGTTGAGTGTAATTAGATAGTTTGTATTTTTGATAAAAAATTTATTGTCAAATGTGATGGTATTGAATGTAATTACATACTCCCCCTGTCTCATAATATACCTTACACTTTCCTTTTTGGGTGTCCCAAAATATACCTTACACTTCCTAAAATGGAATATATTTCTCT
>JAWWMW010000611.1:60141-85784 GCA_035048345.1 Echeveria elegans
ATGAACACATACTGAGATGATAAGGGAATGAAATTGAAAGTAAAAGTGCAGAAAAATAAAGTAGAACAAAGAACTTTACTATTGAACTTACTTGGAACTCCAAAGTTACAAGAGAACTAAGCTACAAAAATTGAAAAGTGTTTGAATGAGAGTGTTTCTGGACTTTTGGGCAGGGTTTCACCTCTTGAAAAGTCATCTTTTTGCCTTGTGGTGCTTTATTTGTAGGAAAATGGTGGTGACATTTGGTTTCTGAAATGTCATCATCATGATGCAGCTTCATTGTTTCCAAAAAACGAAGCCCTTAGACTCCGAATATCGATTTGACTTGAACATAAAAGTTGTAGAATTTTCTCTTTTTTTCCAATGCACTTTGTTTCGTCGCAATCGGACACTGGATGCTCCATGTGGAGCATTCAAAGCTCCAAAGGTCAGAACTGTCATTTTGATCCAGAAATCCACTCGATCGAGAGGGACTTTGTCTCGATCGAGAGAGACCCTTCTGAGCGAAAATCTTGATTGAGAAGATCTTAATCTCGACCGATACAAATGCTCCTGAGATTCTGATGAAAATCTCGATCGAGATTAGTTTTATCTCGATTGAGAGACTACCGTAGAGTCCGACTTTGTCCTTGAGACCAACATGAGAGTTGTAGAGAATTGAGTTAGCTTTCCAACGCACTTGGTTTCAGCTCGATCGGATATCATATGCGCTCTATGGAAGTCTCACAAGGTCCGAAGGTCCAGAAGACCAAAAAACTGCCGATTTCGCTCTTTTTGTTCTCGTTTTTGTTATGTTCTTCTCCAAGCTTCTACAATCATCATAAAGAGTTTTTTATACCTGAAATGACAATGTGAGTGCAGAATTTGATCGATCTTATATGATAAAAGCGAAGAATATAAGCAAATAAGTGTCCAAATAATAGACTATTTTGACACCGATCATTAGTGTTCTGAATTAGTGTAGATAGATGACGTGTGAAGGTTCAATCCCATCAATGTATGTTTTGAGGTTCCATGATTTGTCTTGCACAAAAATTCAGACTTGTGGACCAATTTTCGGATCCCTTTAATTTTATATTGTAGGATTCAATTTGGGACGTTCATGATTCTAAATTAATCTCATCAAAACCAGATCTTTCTTTACATGTATTGATCTTAATTTATTTTAGTTAATTCGAAGTAAAAAGTTATGAATTTGTACAATCCGTTTGGTTGTGGGAAAAAAGTGAGGAAAAGAAAATTTAAAGAAAAATGATTTTCTCATAATAAAGTTGTAAGAAAATTTTAATCTCATTTTGAACAAAAGCTACCGTCAGTTGACATCCAAAATGCTAATAATCTGCAAAACAACAACAACAAAAAGAAACAGAGCCTAAAAATCAACAAAATTTGAAACCCTGGAAGCGGCTAGGTGGACGGAGTTGAAGCGGCGAGGAGGAAGAGAGGTTTAACGGTTAGTGTTTAAAGAGGGTTGGGATTTGGAAATTAGTTTATAATAATTTATACTTTGTTGTTCGCCGGACATCACGGTTCGAAGCCAGTTTGGCTTGTGTTTGAATTGAACCTGTGTGTAATGGGTAGGTTTATGTTGGTTTGATAGGATTTGTGGTGTTTGGTTGTGATGTTAATGGTGTTTTTTTTTTCCGATGAGGTTAATGGTGTTTGATTATTGAATTTAATGAATATCTGATTATGAGTTTTGTTTAAAAAGTTATTTTATTTTTGTGGTTGGATAAATGAAGGAGACAAACTATGAAATATTACGAAGTAAAGGTGTACAATTAAAATTAAACTATAACGACGTCAACAAGATTGTAATCTGTTGGTAAGGATTTGGTCATTGAAATTATAGGTTCAGAATTCGTACACCGTATAAAATTGGATTTATTGAGTATTGGACTCGGATTTCCAAACATTTCAATCATATTTTCAGATCAGAACATGAGTGGGATTACAAGTGAACCAACATTATGTAGTTTCGTCCGTGCTCCATTTTTCCTTCAAACAAAAATGTTACCATTGTCAAAATCGTTTGTCTTTCCCATGAGTGGCATTTGTTGATTTTATAGTTTAATAAGATGAAACAGGATAGGATGAAAATTAAGCTTGTGGCTACAGGAATTACGATGACTTTGTCAGAAATATGGAGGTGCAAGAACACAAAAAAATTAACAATCAGAAGTACATGATAACGATGTCATTAACAAAGTTATGTGGGCTATCAAAATGAAAAATATGAGCAGTAAATGTTTCAAAGATGCGTAGAGAGAATAAAGATTGATTAAAATCTATAGGCATCGAGTAGTTTACGTCCTGATGCTTGTAGCGCCTTGGCCCCTTTAGTGAGCTTTGCGTTTTCTGCTTGGTTGTTTCCGTTGTAGTTTACCCTTTTTATTAAATGAATTCGCACATTTTACAAAAAAAGAAAAAAACTTATGGACGGTAGGGGCATAATCAGGGATTGAGCCACACCTAGCTCAGGTAGGTCGCGGCCCTCCCAAAATTTTGAAATTTCCTTAATTCTGTCTTGGTTTCCAATACTCTCTTCCAATCTGATATAGTCAAACAAGGTATCATAATTTAGAGGGTTCTTTCTGACCTCTTCCTTGTACTAAAACATTCTGTCCAATCACAGCATCCTCAATCCCTTGGGCATCTCCGAACAGGTTTTCAAATGCAAGAAACTTTGTACACAAAAGTCAGCTCTCCCCTTTGGAATATGCTCCAGCGCAAACTTATATATACACCTGGCCCTCTCCATCTCTTCAAACTCCGCAAACTCCACTCTCAAAGCAGTTCACCTCAAACTTCGCATATTGAATCCACGCCTCAACCTTGTCAGAATGACACTGAACAAACCTCTGGAAAACACTTCTCGCCCATTCGACCTCATTATATCTCAACTCAAACTTCACATACGAAATCCACCGTTGCTTGTCACTTGTCAGGAACACCTGGCGTGGCACTGCTGTCGCAGCAAAAACTATTCGTTCCTCGATTGCATCCAATCCAAGAGTGAGGTATGCACCCCTCTTTTCTCTTCTTGAGCACTTTCCATGTAATATAAAGTCTTTTCAGCATTTGCATATATTGAACTTGTATCCAGAAATGCTTTTTTTTTAAGGAACTGGAGTTGTGGCAAAAGTTGTGCCATCCCAACATAGTTCAATTCCTTGGTGTTCTGAAGCACCTAACTCGTCTCATATTCCTGACCGTGTATCTTTCCAACCTGAATGCTCACATTACATGATACATGCCTTTAGCATAGAGGAACAAACTTTGGTGGTTCAAGGCGCAAGGAACGCTAAGGTGCCCTCCCTCATTTTATTTCCTGGCTCCGCCACTGGGAATAATACAAGTCTCACTTCATAGATTCAGTCATATATATATGTCCACCCTGCACAAGGGATTCAAAAACATAAGAATTGTTAGTCCATTCATTCTTCAGGAAGTTATATGTTATAAAAGGCCATTAATTCGAATTCATGTGCAACAGCACAATATTCACTTGCACAGTCTGAATAAAATGCTGAGTACTATCTGGCACAAAAGCTCTTTACGGCGTTTCAAGTGTTCACATAATCCTTACTTTAAAATACAAGTGGACCTGTCTTATAACCTTGCACACTCTATTGCAAAGCTTGTGATTGAGCTTTCATTTCAGACAGAAGTCTTCTAAGTCCTACCTTGAATATAGGTAACCTCACTCTGTTTGCTTGTAAAGCACCATCGAGATTCAAGACCAACTCCAAATTAGTACTGTTTGCAACTTGAGAGTTGACATCTGATTCATTTAAATAAATTTTGGTAACAAAGCATACCAAAAAAATGCTAATAAAGTCTTCTCCATCACCTCAAAACACATTAGATCCTCTCTTCGCATACAGTATATCCTGGTTTGAAGTTTCCGTCAAAGAAATGTTACTTTCATAAGATACTCCACCCCCGGCAGTCGCCACATCCACAAAAGACCGACAACAATATATTGGAGCACAACACAACTGTCAAGAATATAAGCACACCGCAGTACCTGTACCCTAGATGACCACAACTGCTAAAAATGTCTTCATCTTTGCACTAGTTTTTCAAACACTAGTACACTAGAACAAACATAAACTGAGTTCAGTAAGTACAATTTCCATTAGTAACATTCAAATGCCTCAAAATTAATAACGCAAGAATTTCATTTCAGAATAGATGAAGCTCAGTAAACCCTAAAAAACTGAAATTTCTGATCTCAGCAATTCATTTCCAAACAACATCAAGAATCCGGAAATCAAAAAGACGTCCATCGATACAAAAACTGCATATTAAACAGACTTTTCAACGTCAGAAAGCTGCTGCATCTTCTCTCTTCTAATCTTTTCCAATTCATACTCCCTCAATCGCTCATCCATCTTAGCCTGCAAAACTCCACACATTCGAAACCCTATTAACCTACTCAACAACTCTTATTCGATCAAAACCCTAATCAACATTAATTCATCGCGTTGACCGGTTACCTGGTAATCGACCTCTACTCGGTGCATAACATAGAACCCGAGGACGCCGCCGAGGATGGTTCCGGTAATGATTCTAATGTATCCCCATTTCTGAGATCCCGCCATTTTTCCCGATAGCGAAACCCTAGCAAATTTCCGACGCCGATTTTGGACGCAAGTTAAATTTGCTGACGAGTATTTCGAAGAACCCAAATTCGGGGTGTACCGACTTATTTTGTAAGGACACGTGGCGTTATCGAACATAAAGTCTGATAGTACTTCTGTTTGGAGATTTGGGCTTGGTGTTTCCGGCCCCCCGGTCCCATTCATACCCATCAAATTATGTTTAGAACGTTAAGGTTAATTTATTTAGAGTTAATTAAGTAAAACAAAGGTAAGTTTGACATTTTTCTACAAAACATCTTAAAGCTTATAAAATTTTCAAGAAACTCTTCGTTGTTAGTGCAAACTTTTCAGGAACTGTCAAATTAATATTTCATCTAAATGAAAATTGCGAAAGGTGTGGTGTCCATGTGGTCATGATCTTGGACAAACATCTGAGAGCGCCGATTTTAAATTTTCCGGAACGCACCTCCTACTTTTGGGGGCGGGGGGTTTTTATTCTCCTTCCGCCTTTTGGGCGAAGAGGCTTTTCTCTCCTTCCGCTTTCGGGCGAGGAGGCTTGTTGGTTTGTCGCTTGCTTATTTGGTCATGTCGTTATGCGTTAATTTCGATAGCGTCGAATCTTGGTGAATGTGCTGCTTGGAAAAATCGTGTTGAGAAGACATCAATGAGGACGTTGACTCGTTTAGTTGGAGGAGTTGCCTTAGAGTGGATGAATGAGTTTGATATGATAAAAATATTTTTGTACTACATATGTATACACATATAAAAAACAAATATAAATTATTTTTTAAAGAAGAGTAAGGATCAAGTGAAAAGAGTATTTAGGATATAAAATGCAAAGAGTTCATAATCACTGATTTTACATAATTAATGGTGTCGATTATAGGATGGATTTGCAAATAGTTATAACTTAATGGATCCGAAATCATATACAAAATATGTATGACGGGTGACGTGTCTATTTTTGATAACTCGACAAGTCGGGTTAAGAGGATCGTGTAAATTTGTCAAATAAAATTTATAATCGGTAAGGAGTCGAATCCAGAGGAGCAAACCAAATCTAAGTACTATTTAAGATTATGTGTTTACTTAGCTGGTCTAAATATAAAGATAGTTTTTTTATCGCTCCTAATATCACAACTCAACAAACAAATTAAGATAGAAATTTATAAAATGACGAGCATGCTTCGGGGTACCACTTCACCAATCTGTTCATGTTATAAATACAAATAACCACATATATTAAATATATCTTGATTGAAATGGAAAATAACCATATAAACCTTTAGAGTATCGTTACTGGAACATGATCGTCAACCCACCGTTATTGCACCTTAACTATGAGACTCACCCTGTCAGGCTATTGTACTCGAATCTAGCTTAACACAGGTCATGTCTGCTGTCACAGTACAAAAGCGGGATCTCGCTAGTCATGAAGTTCTAGTCTTTCCGATATAGCCTTAATGGAATAAAATTACATCATTCCAAGTACATGTCAGACTATTGTTTAAGAATATCAATTCATATACTTAATTCATCATTCAACAACAAAACACATTGATGTTCACGTGAATCCAAAAGTATATGGTTCATATGTTAAAAGAAGTACATGAAAATAACAAAGCAAGCTAATTGAACCATAAAATAATACATGTATGGATCAAACGTATTCATAACACAAATGACATGATAGGATCAGTGCTAACCCCTAACAAAAGGGCTACTATTCACTTATGAACATGAATACATGAACCATTGTAGTAGTATGAATACAAGATATGAGTACAAAAATAAAATAACTATAATAAATAAGAACTTTCCTTTTCTTCCTCCTCTTGCTCTCTCGCTCTTGCTTTGAACTCCAAATCTGATTTTTGGTTTACAGAATAAAATGAATCAAAATAAGCTCTCTCCTTGAATATATAGGGGCTTGAGCATTAAATTCACTTGACTGTTACTCATTCATGTCTTCCACACCCGTTTGGAGCATGAAGATGATCTCTTCTGACTACATGCTCTTCAGCAAAGTTGTCGATCTTCGAAAGATTTTCAATATAGCAATCGCTGCTCATATGCAAAAGTTATGGCTCTCTCAAGATCAAAAGGTCTTTGCTCACTGAAAAGTTATCACGGCTGTTTAGACAGGTATGTGTAACGGTCATCACGGCCATGTGACCGTGATATGGCATTGAACCACGCTTCACGCACGTGTGGGAGCATGTCACAGTCTCCACACACATTTTTCATACTTTGTTCAGTTCTTGCTATTTTATGACCATTTTGCTCCCGAATTGCTTCCTTTCTGCATCTTTTCTTATTTTGGTCGGAAAACTCAATAAGTATAATTTAGGATAATAAAGACGTTAGAACAATATTTTTATGACTAAAGCATAGTAAAACATGAACAAAACTCATAAGAAATAAGGATTCTGATCCGGTGCACTCACACCAATAGGTGCACCAAAACTTCTCTCCTATTTTCGGATGCTTTCGGCTCAAAATTTGAATTTGACATAAATTAGAAAATTGTAGCTCGTTGAATCAACTTTCCAATGATATATAGAAAGTTTTCAATGGCCAAGTTATGTGTTCACAACAAACCTCCTAAGCAAAAAAAAATCTATTTGTTTGTTCGGTGGAGCCATTAAGTGCAACAAAACTTCTCTTCTATTTTCGGATGTCTTCAGCTCAGAATCTGAATTCGACGTAAACTAGTACATCCGAAAATAGGAGAGAAGTTTCGGTGCACCTAGTGGTGTGGGTGCACCGGATCCGATTCCAAGAAATAGCGGCTCGGAATCTGAATTCGACGTAAACTAGTACATCCGAAAATATGAGAGAAGTTTCGGTGCACCTAGTGGTGGTGTGGGTGCACCGGATCCGATTTCAAGAAATAGAGCATAAAAATGGTAAGATTTTGATTCATCACTGGATATAATGGTCAGACTAAAATATCAAATCTACCATTGAAATCTCGGGAAAATCAAATTTCATGCATTAATTTCTTAATCTGACGAGGCTCTCCAAATCGAAAATCACTCGACAACGCTAACATTTTCGACCTCGTTCGTGGAATTCAAGGTGAGTGAGATTAGGAATTTATTTGTCCGCCTCTATGTTCGAGTTGAGATCCAATGTGGGTTGCAAGTCAGGATTTTGAACGGCCTAGACGATGAAATTGTGGAGATCGGAACATCGTTGGTGTTTGTGGGGGGTTTTAAGTTGATTGATGATCTAAGTAGTTTTTTTTCATCGAGTTTTGATATTTTTTTTTGGTTGGAAAGTTAATAATTTTATGATGATGGGCCTCAATCGATTATTGTTATCTGCATGAGTTTTTATTTTCTCTTATTAATAGTTATGAATAAGAATTTATGAACATTATTAATGAATTCAATGACATGACGGTAAAATTCTAGAATTTAGCGAAGCTTTCGAGGACGTGTGAATTTTTTTATTACAATTTTCCATTAAAGGGAGTCAATGTATACAAGTGTATACAGCAGGGCATATAGCCTGGAATATAAGACCCATGAATGTTAAGACAGATGAAAAGCGATCATCGATCCGAAATCGCTTTTCATTACCCATAAAACTAATAATAATTGAATAAAAATAAATAAACAATAATTAAAAATACGAACGGTAGATGCTCAAATGAAAGAACTCATACTCTTCATGGAGTGGCTTCGCGGATGAGAAGAGAAATAAAAACCTCTCACCCTCCACAGAATTGCGCCACAGATGAGGAGAGAAATTTTTAACTAGATTTCACGTTATAATGTGGAACATCATCCAGTCATTCCAATTGCACCGAATCGAACCACCGCCCGTCACCCAACACTCGTCGTCAAAGCCTCCACCTCTTTTCTACTCCTTTGTGTATGATGAAGCTCGAGGGATTAGCGATCGGCCATGAGGTTTACAACGCACTAGCTTCGAAATTTTCACGTTCTGTTAACATCTGACGACATGGTGACTTCTCAACACAACATCATCACACGACACAAACATCCACCAAAGAACACTTCCTCACAGGCGGTGGGAAGAAAGACAAGCAACAACCACATCCACAAGTACCAAGGAATAACAAATTCCCTCACAAGAGGGGAGAAAATATACTACTTCAGGGTATTGAACTATTGACCTTGGGTTGAAAGATTTAACTCTTGACAGACACAATATTGAAATAAATTTCTCACCTATTGAAAGTATGTGATACAAGAATTAAATGTACTGAAGTTGGATACATATTACGAGTTTGTTATTTATGACTCGATTTACGAATTTTTAAATCGAGTCGAGTGGATTTATGAGTTTATTTTAAATACTTTAAATAGTGAGCACAGTTTACTTTTTGTAGTATCCTTTTATCAAGTCAATTTTATTTTATTTTATCGAATCTAATTTTTTTAAGTGTTTAAAGTGGGAATAGATTGGTCGCGAAGGTTCAAATCTAATCGATTTGAATCGAGTTTTAAAATCATAAAGAACACACCCATCCATCTACGGAGGGAATTACAATATATATGTCTGTGAATGGTACCAAAATGCTCAGCAGAGCAGATACACTAACAGGAAAAAAAACAAGAGGCCGGAAAGAGCTGTCCTGCTGACAAAAAGCTAGACACATGTAGTAGAATTGTTTGGATAGGGAAGTTCCATATCAAGTGGATTTGATGCTAAAAAGCCCGATCCTCCTTAACCTTAATCTTCCAGCTATACTATCTGGACTAGGTGCGACAATCACACGGCTCCTTTTTCTGGTAGAAGTTTTGTCCGGCGTGTTCAGACAAGCAATACTTTTTGGTGCTTGCATTCCCTTGATGGGCTGAATTTCAACTGCTTTAGTATTGTTGTTGTTTGCAAGCAGTTGTGAATTTTCGGAGGGATTATTCTCACAAACAGGAATTACCATGCATGGCTTACCATCAATCTCTGCAATCTTCATGACAATGTCTGTTCTCATAAGTTCTTTGCCAATACCGTTTTCTTTAAGCTGCGTGTTGTCATCCTTGACTTCCAAAGCCAATTGATTATTAGTGAAACCACTAGCTGGGGCATTCATTTCGACCTCTGCTTTCCTTGCAATATCATCGCCTCCGATCCCCAGGTCTACACCAGATTTGTCAGAGATGTGTCCATACACAGCATTCATATCAGCATCTTTCTTTTCCTCATTCTCACTTTCAATGCTGCCACTATCCTTTTCAGAATGATGTGTCATGACCTTGGCCAAATCATTTTTTTCAGACGGAACGTCATCAGCAAGCGGCAAGTCCATTTTTGAAGGACTTTTGGTTTGTGAGTCAGTACCATCATCTGTCACTGAGCGTCGAGTTTGAAATAGGTAGTGAGCTACCGACTTATAACCCAAACTTGAAATCTGGAGGAGGGATATACTAGCGAGTCACAATGTTTCAAATATTATTGCTTGTAATTTCTAATTTACATAAGAGTCGAGAGGTTTTACCTTCCTATACAGAGGGCCAGTAGGAGCCCAGCCCTTTGCTTGCCGGCATAAGCTGCAGTTGCATATTCCACGGCAAGGTGGGCAAACCCAATCTGGATTCTGATTAGCTTCTAAGACATGCTCTCCATATCTACAGACATAGTGATCATGCTCAGCTATATCATGAGAGTACAAAAAATTGACCCAGTAATTCAGCGAGAACGTGTAACATTTTATAGATAATTATCAGGGACTCACTGCGAACAGTATCATGAGAAATGTAGAAACATCTTGCAAACATTGCTTAGACAAGCTGAACAAGTGAATTACCTAATGCACCAGCACATATGTCTAGTGATACCGAAAACAAAAAAAGTACACATAACCAAAAAGAAAGCCACTCACAATCCTATACAGTGCATAAGATTACCTCATATACAAACAATCTCCACAGAATTGTCCTTGGACCAAATTACAATTACTGCAAGTGGTACGATGACCAAGAGTCTTCTGCCTGCAAAATAACATTTGGGAAATATATAATGAGAACTGCAAATGAACAAATATACATGAAATGGATACTCACCTGTTGTATCACAGTCCAAAGTCATTCTCAAATAACCATTTAAAGAGTTGATATACAAACCTGCATTGATGACATGTCTTTCCCTTCACGGGGTCATAAATCCGCTTACCATCTTTCCCATATCCATCAACAAAAAGTGCCCAATCCATATCACAGTCACCAAGGAGCTTGTCATGCTCCTCGGTGTAAACCTCAGCCTTCGAACCCACTTCAATATATATTTCACGACTTCTCGTGGAGTAGCCCTTTTTTTCCATCCCCACTTCCACATAGCTAACCGGAGTTACATTCTGCAATCTGCACATCCAAATAAAGATGCATTACAATACACTTTTACACTGAGTGCAAATCATTCAACATACATAACAGCCTTTGAACATTCTTATGGCATGTAATGAGAGGAGAAGTGCGTGAAACCAAAGGATATCACCTTTTGAGAGCCAAGATATTGGTAATTGGTAACCCAAGCTTTTAAACACAAGGGCACATTTTTCCTGATTAATAAAAGCCCTTAACTTGCCAGTATGGCAGTTTTCAATTTTCATAACAGTAAACCAATATGGTCTTGCATTTTTCAGCACATCTAGTCCCCGCACTCCAATAATTATGGCTCACTTTTAAGATCCTGATCACTATTCCCACACAAGTTTGAAATCCCGTTTACAATTAAGAAAACTACCACAAGACAAATTAAGCAACTACTCCATCTAAGACACAAATGGAACACCCTAAATCATAAATACTACATCATTGCCTGCTACTGCTGCTCACATTCTCATATGCATCCACCAGCTAGTCCTTTAAAAACCCCCAGCATCAAATCTTATAAACCTAAACACACACATTGTTCATGAAAGTCACCTGGAAGACCGACGAGTAGCGCAAGGAAGCCCGTCCGCCTCCCTCACGGGCGAACTTTTAAAATCTAGGGGTTTCCTTTTCTTAACACCCTTGCTTCCCAAAACAGTAGATTTAAGCTGCAGCGACGCATCAAAAATACCAAGCTTCTTCATCCTCTCCATATTCTCCTTTATCCTCTTCTCTCTCGTCTGCTCGTACTCCGACAATCCGTTCTCCTCCTCCATTTCCGCTCCGATGTTTTCATCATTTTCGACTTGCTCGACCACGCATTGACTCAGTGTCTCCTTCTTCGCCTTTCCCACCACAGTCTCCAAAGATCTGATTTGACTCAGCATGTCGAAGATGAACAGCGTTGACCTCCAACGGTCAGATCCAATTTCAAATTCGGAATTAGGGTTTCGGCAATTGGGGGGAGAAGATGAACAGGTGGACGGATGATGTTTATTGTTTATCTTACATACACGTTGACCATTTGACTTTTTCAATGGGCCGAGCTCGTGTCTGTCCCATATATGTATTTCAAATTAAGCGCCTCGTTTCAATCCAAATGATCAGTGGTGTACTATTGCCATTACCTTACTGACGAATTCAATCAGAATACTTAGTGTCATTAACGCCGCGTTTCGTACGACAACGCGGCGTCTTCCTTCTCAAATCAATCCCAATTCGCACCCTATTTGTAAAATTTAGTTCTATATTTATCCTAGTAGAAAAAAAATCAGTTTTACACCAATTTTCATTTAAATATTTTTATTTAAATATTAGTTGCACTCCCGTCGTCCCGACGAGAATTTTTCGATGTCTTCATTCAATTTAATAAGTCTTACACCGTTTCGCTCCATTTATAATTTTTAATTTTTAATTTTCAAATTTCAAATTTTTAATTCTTAATTTATAATTTTTTTTGAAATCAATCTGATCAAATACGATCAAATACAGCCAAATACGATCAGTTGGTCAAATACAATCAAATATGGATGAATAGTGATGAATGACATTAGGTGTAAATAAGTAGGGTGGAGATGGATATTTTTGTCAAAGTTTTATTACAATGGAATCTTAAGTGAGGAAAATAAGAAAATTAGTAAGGGAAAGTGGGTGATTGGTAAATGATT
Source organism: Echeveria elegans (assembly GCA_035048345.1). Lineage (NCBI taxonomy): Eukaryota > Viridiplantae > Streptophyta > Magnoliopsida > Saxifragales > Crassulaceae > Echeveria > Echeveria elegans. Next base: position 72,763 of record JAWWMW010000611.1, read on the forward strand.
AATGATAATATTTTTATATATATATAGATTATAATGACTAAAATACAAATACAGTAGTTGTTTGCGTGAGCCTACACGACGTGCCTCGCCATTATTTAAACCCTAAAAAATAAAAAAACACTGCATCTGTCGCCGCTCACAACCCGACGTCGAAAAGCTTTTCCCTCAACGATTACCTTCTAGCGCCTTGATTACTGACGAGTGGGGATGGGGCGGTGGTGGAAACGGCGAAAGGTCGAATGGTGGCTCAAATTAGGGTTAGCCGTTTAGGAACGACAGGGTGAATGAAAGGGGCAGACGGTGATGTGGTGGGCAGTTGGCTTTGGCCGAAAACCTCTCCGCCTGGTCTCAGGCGCCGCATAAGGGAAACAACGGCGTCGACTTCGTTTTGCGTCTGACCTCAGGCGCGGTTCTCAGGCGTCGCCTACGGGAAACAAAGGGCTTGTCATCCATTTGCGCCTGGCCTACGCCAAACAGGGGGCTCGTCATCCATTTGCGTCTGGCCTCAGGCACCGCTCACCACAAACGGAGACGAAGTAATAAGGCTAAAATATAAATTTACTAAAAGATGTATAGTTGCCCCAAGAAACACTTGGGACTGGATAGTTGCAGGAAGCACTCCATCAGGTAACTGGGCACCATGAAGTCTTCTGTGTGGCAAGTTCAGGAGTCACGTGCCCGGATGCCGTCCTAGGTCACTGGTCTAGCGACTAGCTGCTCATCACAACTTCTAGAAGCATCCTCCTGAAATTTCGATGAAGATGTTGCTTTCATTTCTTTAACATTGCCAAATCTTAGAATAAATTCAAGGCTACAGGTGTTGCCAAGTTATGTTACAAGCAAGGGATCGTCATCTTGATTTAACTACCTGCTGGATATGCAAAATTAAAAAGAAGTTACCGGTCAAAAGTATCACCAAAAAAGTATCAACTTATAGATTTAACTCATGCTCCAGTCAAAAGTATCAACAAAAAAAATACTCAAATATGCAAAATAAAAAGCACTGACATGATCAACCCGACAGTTACTTATCTTCCTATTAATCTTCCTATTAATAAAAGGTAAGGCTCAATAAGCGGTTATTGAGTTAACGACAAAAAAAGAAGGTTCCAGCCGTGCATCAAAACTGAAAAAGAACTCGAAGCGACCCAACGCAAAAGAAACGAAACAAAACTTGGCGACGTAGGATGAAGTCAGAACAAGAAGAAGTTGGAAATCCAATCGCTTCACAAATCAATAAGAAAAACAACCACCACGATCCGCAACATTTCCAATTTAGTCATATTAGGGTTTGTACTTCAAGTGGGGTGTAATATGTTTGCGGGTGATTTGATTGGTGGCGGCTCCTCTGTACGCGGCGTATACATCAAGTCGAAACTTTTGAAAACGTTAGTCAAAGGGGAAAAAATCGGACAAATGAGTAGACAGAATCTGAAGACGGACGGTGTCGGAATGACTAGAAGCGAGATTGGCGAGGCATGTGGTTAGGTTTTGATTTTTTTGATTTTTTTTTTTTGCTAAATTGAGATGTCGGAGATGACGCAGGTGAGGATATGTTGATGAGGTTTATATCACACGTAGACAAAATGAGAAGAATCAATGGCCAGACTGGCTGTTAGGTTTGCAGCCTAAAATTGATTAGTATTTTTGCAGTTTTACTTTGACAAAACGTGTTTGGAAAGTTTTAAAATTCATGTAGTACGTTCAGTAAAGCTTTCTGAAAATTTATTGTTTGCGTCCTGAATCATAGGAGGAAAAATTAATGATTTTCCAAAGTAAGAGTCTTTACACAAAGATTACGAAAAAACTGCATATATATTTGTGGTTTTAGGCTGTTTGTGCAACCACTTTCTAGGGACTTTATGTTGTGTTTCAAATATCCAAATTGATTTTTTTAATCTCTTACTTCAAATATCCAAAAAGTTACGATATTTCAAAGTGTGACTCTTTTACATGAAGATTGCGCAAAAGTTTGCAGTTTTACATTGTTTGTGCAGCCACTTTCTATGACCCTTTAGTTGTGTTTTAAGTATCCAAATTGAAGTTTTAAAGTTTTTATGATGTAGTATTGGATGAAGGTTAAAATTTCCCGGATTCATAGCTTTTCGTCATTACAGGTGTCTCCTAAATTTTGATATACTTGATGAGTGTCTCAAGTATTTTGAAGCTGCTGATAGCAATCACAATAAATCCTTCCTCTACATTGACTTATATTGAGAACCATGTTCTGGCTGATGGGTAACACCCTTCTCCGAAGGTAATTTTTGGTTTGAAACAATAATTAAATAGCGTAATCTTATCTGTGATGAAATTGGTTAACATTGCAGATTTTTGAAACAGGTGGAGAAAAAGAATAAGACAAACCAAATGTATCCTTTGGGATTGCCAGATCAAAAGGAAATGATGATGCATCCTTCTCCAACCATTTCCTCCAAGGCACTAAATTTGACTCAGGTGAAACTATTAAAATGTCATCTTTTATCATAAAGCATTTAATCTTAAATCTTTGGGCCGTGGTGAATTAAGAACAGAGTTTGATGATATATTTTTGTAGGGTTTTGGCTTCTTGAATTTTCCCACACTATATATCAGCAATATGTAATATTTGATTTTACTGCAATGTAATGTCGTTTGTAATTATGTTTATTTTACTCTCTTTTATTTATACACATTTTTGGTTAACAAGCAGGTCAAGAGGATATTGTCGTAAAGATAACGGAAAACTGGCGAAACATTAGCACATATTCAAATCGAATGTCTTCCTGGCGCCTAAACGTTTCAAGAATTTGGCTTATTGATGTTTTTTTTTCATAGATGGTATTGGGACAATGCAGAGCCCATTATTAAGTTCCACAGAACTTAGTAGTTTATGTTTTGTCCTTAGTGGTAGTTTAATTATTTATAAAAAAATCGGAGTGCACAGGTTGGACTGTGCATTGAGTACTAGACTCTACAGTTATACAGTCAACAATTATGTTTAACGTGAAAGTTATATATCCCTACCGAAATTTTCAACATTTTGTATATTTTTTGAATGGTACCATTATGTGTTTTAGATGATCTTACAGAATTGTATATAAGTTATTACATTGATGAGTTTTTTACGTATCGTTATGTGATTGATAGTGTTAACCATTTACAACTGAACAACATCCAAACACATGTTTGATTGCCTGCGCAAAATTTTATATAATGTTGTTTATATGGTAAATTGTATTTTGTTTTCCTATAAGTATCTGAAACTGTTTTTTTTTAACAATGGTGATTCTGAACTTAGTTGGGGTGTGTTCTGATCATGTCGCCAATTTGAAGACCACATGGCTTACTGAGTGAAAGTCAGAACGTGCGTCTAGAACCATAGTAATGACGCTATCAGCTGAATCTGAAACTGCATCGCAGGATGGATCAATCAAGTGAAAAAATGAAATACGTATAGGTTTCCTTCCTCCTCGCTGTCATGTTATCATGTTTCCCTTCATCTCTAATTTTGTTTGTAATATCAGTGTTTTTATGTGATTTAAATAATTTGTGTTGTTGATTTGATCTGATTCCCGTGTTCCGGTTTTATTGAATGGTTAAAATGTGGCTAATTCAATTATGTGTGTTTGGCAGTCACCCGCACTGACCAAGAGGAGAAATGAGTTTCTGCTAATTGGATGAAGCTATTTTGGAAGCACTCTTTTATTTTGTTCTTCATATGCCTACAAAAGGAAACATGTAAATTACATTTTTATCTCAGCCTTATTTGTGTGTTGCGATGCCTAATATGTATGCTTTTGAAAATCTTTATGTATTCATTGTGGTAGGATCTCTTTAAGAATGTAGAATGGTGAACCTGATGAAGAGGAAGACAAGGTAGCGGAAGATTCTGATTCTATATGCCTACTTTTTCACTGATCATTCACATTCACATTCACACTTGACTTGACTTGATGACATATAAATGCATTGTGATTTCTCAGGATTCGAAACCCGAGATAGGTGTAACAAAGGGTAGGGTGTGGAAATATGAAGCTGACTTGCTCTGTGAAAAAGTACACACTTGACTGCATTGGAAATCAATTTCGAAAAGTGACTATATCAGAATATTTTTTTCCAAATGAGGCTTGTTTAATGTCGTTGGACAAATTGAAAAAGCAAAGATTGTGTCAAATAACAACAAGGCTTTTTCCTATTGCTTTTCTCAACCTAAGAGATTAAATACAAAAATTTTCTCTCCATCAAGATGTTCATGGCGTGGCCTCAGGATTGTGCCATCCTTTAGTGCAGGGTGGAATGCTCATGAACTCGTCAAACTCCTTCACGTGCACGCCACAACATTTCCACTGCAATGAATCAGAGGAATGAGATTAGTAAACAAATGTTCAATAAATTATGAATACCAAATAAAAGAATTAGGATGGGCATCCGTGTGTCTTACCCCTCTTAAGCGATCATGAAAGACCGCAGGTCCAGGATGATACTCACAAGCATGTTCATGATTGTTTCTCTCTTGAAAAGTTTTGCCACATCCTTTATTCTTGCATGTTTGAGACTCATTGATATCAACAATCTTTTTTGCTTGAATAGGGGCGGACGCCTCGGCCACATCATCATTCTTAACAGGAACAACTTCAATTAAGTTAATTTTCTTAACAGGTGCTCCTGAAAAAAAAACATAGCAACACCAGCAATCACTGTGTTTATATTAGTGCGAAATTGATCTTAGGTGTGAAGAGATACATTTCAAATACCATGATCTGAGCAAAAAATCCTTGCTTGCACCTAGAGCAGATATCTTTCACGGATGCATCATTCACAGTCACTGACGCGACACTAGGAACGTGTGGCTTAAGAACCGGCTGTGTCAACACCGGTTTTTCAGTTGTGTGCTTGCCAGTGGTGCAACTGCAAAAAGAAAAGTTTGTCAGCAGAGGAATAGAATTAAACTAGCGATGCGCCGGAGCCTAAAACTGCAGGCAAAATCAAATTTACTGAAAAGAAACACTTACCCAGGGATTTCCAGAAACAAGCTGAAATCATGGCTTCTTTTCTTACAACAGCTCCACTCTTTCATGCCATCGTGAAATAAAGGCTGCAAAATTGGCAAACATATCAAACAATTATTGTCAGATCTGGGGCTTGCGAGATTAGTAGAAATTATCAGATAGAAACCACTTACCCCCTGCTGATATTATATTTTCCCAAGGAAATAGATATTTGCCACATTAAAAACGAGCATTAGTTAGCGACAGAAAAATGTAATAAATAGAAATAAGTTCAAAGAGGCAGTAAGTATTTAGGAATAATCAAACAATCACTGATTTGTTGGATCCAAAGCTTGCCCTAATAAGATATGATCCCATTATTGATATTAGTGTATGAAAAGAGGTCATTGCACGAGTACCACAAAGGTCCACCCAAAAAAGCATATTTGACCAGAGTTTTCATACATGTAAACAAGGGAGTGGGCATAATATATGACAGGATGACTATACTGCGTTGAAGTGTCATACAGAGAAAGCTATTGCCTAGTTAATATTCAAGAACTCAAACTCCAAGACCAATAGAGACGCTCCTATTAAAAAATCCGGGAATAACAATTTTGTTTCAATATTTGGGTAACTAAAAAGGTAATGTGGGATTATTTAAGCCAATTGATATTGTTACTAGATCGCTAAGTGTTGATGTTTGGTGCAATTCTCAAATATATACCAGAAAGTATCTCTTTATGCTAAATAATGCAATCATGCAAACCAAGTTAATTTGACTTCGATGCCTATTGTGTTTCCAAAACCATATTTATAGTTCAAGCATATTAAAAATAGAATATTAGCTTATGTTATCAGTTACTCCCTTGTTTCTCACACATTGAAGAAGATAGAATAGGATCTGCAAAATCCATTTCCATGAATACAAATTTTCATTGAAATCACCAATATAGTGGAAAGATGGAACTGAAAGCAAACATACCGAAGCATGGTACTGACATGAGCCTTCTGGATTACGATCGTGGTTGAATGTAGCATTGCAGCCAATTCGCTGACATCGAAGCTTGGTTTTCTCCATTATGCTTACAAAAATTCAAAAAGTGCAAGTAGAATGGTGGTTAAAAACCTGAATCAATAATTTGAAATAAATTCTTCATAAAAAAATCCACTTCACCACAGAATCAGCATCATCAAAACTATGTGGCATTAAAATATCCAGATTCCTAATTCAGAATCCCCGCAATCCAATAAAAAATAAACCGCTTAATTAAAGTAATTATCTTTATGCAGCACTATTACCCTAATCACTTGAATATATCTACTATAATAATAGAATACAATCCTCAACACACAAACATCCACGAAAAAATTCGTCGCTAAAGACCTGATTTTCGTCGCTATAGGATAATAAAACAAAATAATAATAATAAAGACAAAACAAAATTTCATTTGACAAAAATACCTTTCCCCGTACTTTTATTTACATCACACGCCATCCAAACCTATTTGTTCATATTATTTCGTATTTGTCCGTATTTGGCCGTATATGACTTTATTTAAATGTATGTGACTGTATATTTAACTGTGTTAGATTGAGTATTTGGCCAATTTTTTTCGTATAGATTTCTCATTCGGGATGACGGGTTTTCACAAAATTAAATATAATGGAACTATATTCAAAAAATTAAAAATATGTATCATTCAAAAATTCCAATTACAAGAATAAAATTATAGAGAGAAGCGTTGGAAATCTTTATTAAAATTGAATAAAAACATGGAGAAAATTCCCGATGGATTTGACACTTGTAGCATAGCTTAGGTCAACTGAGAAATTAGATTGCTCAGGCCAAAACTCAAAAGACCATCCTATCAGCCACTACCACTTGCAAAAGCAGCTTTCAAACGACATTAGCATTTAAGGTCCGGATCAACCAAAACAACATATTAAAAATTATCGAAACTTCACAAACCAAATCCTAAGCTAAAAGAGTGCCAGCAAAATCGGACCGACAATACAAAACAAAACCAAAAAAAAACACTGACCAACAACTTACTGAATGCAAAACTGATTTTGATTAGCAACGGCTGAATCAAAATCAGAGCTTGTCGGATTGGCGAATTGGAATTCCGATCTTCTTCAAACTTCTGGAAACATTAAAAAAACACAACAACATCGTCACCACTCACAACATGAAACTCATGTTTAAGAAAATTGGAAATTGGGCCACAATTACACAGCCCATTCTCAAACGAATCACGGCCCGATCCGAAACCAGACCAAACCCTAGTTGGATAAAATCGCTAAGCGTCGTCGCAGCAGCTGAGCCCTAGAGACCGATTGCAGCGGCATCCAATTTCACGCTGCTGATTTCCATCTGGTAAGACACGAGATTCTCAGTTTATGTCAATGTTGATGTTTTTGTGTGGGGATTTTCTGATTTTTTTTTTGTTAGAGTGAAAATGGCGACGTATCAAGCAATGAAGCCTGGAAAGGTTGGAGTTGAGGAAACGCAGGAAAATATTCATAAGATTAGGATTACGCTTTCATCCAAGAATGTCAAGAATCTCGAGAAAGGTTTGATTTTTTTTTTCATTTTTTCATTTGTTGTGAATCAGCTAAGTTGGAAGATTGTCATTTGCAGTGTGTGCTGATCTTGTCCGTGGAGCCAAGGATAAGGGTCTGAAGGTGAAAGGCCCGGTCAGAATTCCTACTAAGGTTTTGCACATTACTACTAGGAAGTCTCCTTGTGGTGAAGGTATGCTGAATTCGGAAAATCATGTGTGTGCTGAAATGATACTATTTATTTTGTATGTAGTGTTTGCGAGCCATGTCTGAGAATTGTTTATTCTATCTCATCATAGAATCTGATTTAAGAAACTATGTGCTTCTAGTAGCTTTCAGTCTTCATAACATTAGAGCTGAATTTAGTAACATATCCATGTTGTTTCTAATATTTTAGCAAGTAGTTATCCTTAAATGTACATTATTCATTTGAAACTTATCCTTGTGTCGCACGTGCGATTGACGATTTCATGAGCATGTTAGCATATATCTGGTTACATATAGCAGCTTGGTTCTAGGAGAACTGGCATTTCTACCAAATTCAATTGCAATTGTAGGAGTATGTGAATTTAAAGGTGTGTATTGCAAATGCAGGAACTAACACATGGGATAGATTTGAGCTTCGTGTCCACAAGCGAGTGATTGACCTCTTCAGCTCACCTGAAGTCGTTAAGCAGATAACCTCCATAACCATTGAACCTGGTGTCGAGGTTGAAGTGACCATTGCAGACCCATAAACATGCTGCTGCAGTTACTTAAATGTGTTTTGTACCCCAATTTCTAGGACCATTTCAATGTTTTTATTGCTGCCATGCCTATACTGTTGAACCGAATATATTCATTATGTTGGATAAAAACTAAAGAAACATTCTGTGTTTTATTTGCTTCACCAGACTATGTTTGCATATGTTCATAATCTTTTCTTTTCAATATTCTGTCTTTTGTTAGAATGGCATTGTGTCTTTGCTTCACCAGACTATGTTTGCATGTATTTGAGACAACGTGAACGACTGTACTATATAACAATGCCATGCATTGTAATCAGCATTTCAGCAAATCAACAATGCATTTGTTAACAGTTTTTGAATTCACGTTGTGATTGATTGTTTTGATGTAGCCAATTGCGATTGTGGCAATTATTTTTCAGATCTGGGATTTTTTTTGATGAATCTGGCGCGGTGTCCATGGCTCGAGCTTTGAAAAGCGCGTGTCCATGGCTCGAGCTTTGAAAAGCGCTGCGACGTCTAGTCGTCGACTAGGCGACGCCGTTGATACCGTGGTTAAAACTACTTGAAGGTCTTCCATTTCAGCTCTCCTACAGAGTTTCATTTTCACCCACAGGTCTTTGGAAATTAAGCTATGATATGGTAGAAAATGAAGATGAGGTTTAGGTGTCACAACCAATTCCTTAGGAAGTTAACCGATTGGCTCCGCAGACGAAATATAAACGGTGGTTTATTTAGCATAATCTAGACCTCTTGAATAGAATTGGCTCTGTTCTTTTGAGCTAAATTGAAATAAAAAAATTTAAAAATAATTAATAAATTATATTTATATATTATTTTAATTTAATTTTAAAAAATAGTTTAAATAATAATAAATGATTTTTAAGTTTGTATTCATAGTTTCAAGGCTTATTACATTTTTAAAATAATTTTAAAAATAGTACAGACCTGAACTGATTTTGATTTTAAATTAAAGTTGCAATACCTTTTTTTAAAACAAAATGTCATGGGAATATAAAATGTTGCAATACCTCCGAATCAACTTAGGCTGCTCCAAACAACCGAACCGTACATATAATAACCTCTGAACAAGGATGACATGCACATATCGTTATCTAAACTTTTTTATTATTAGTCTAAACTTTTGTTAAAGAGAGCTTTTGCATCAAACCGCAGCAAAATTACGTATAAAGAAAGACTCTTGGCCTCTCCATTGCTTAAACAGCCCCTGAGGCTAGTGGTTACTATTTGACCCTCGAGTCAAAAAGCCTTTAGGACGACCCTAATCTTGTTCGACCCTAAATTCAATCTGGCTCTAAAGTCGGCCCGACCTTGACTCTGCTATTTGACATTAGGATAGGGTAAGGGTTGAGAGAAAAAATTGAATATATTCTGTTTTTTGAAGTTTTGATTGAAGGCTCACCACGAACAACTGCTGATCACAACGCCATTACCTCCAAAGCTTGAAGAAAATCATAGCAATAGCCAATAGTGCATGTGATTGTAGGATGATGAATTGATTGATTATCTTGATGATTTGATTCTTGGTGGAGTCTTCCTTTTTGAGAGCACCTGTGAGTTAGTGCTCGTTTGATGGCTATGTTGCTGGTCATGTATGCTTGATCATGGGTGAGACTACCCTGCCACTGAGACACAGGCTGATCAATTGGCTTCTCCCCAATTTTGTCTCGTCACTGCCAGCTGTTTATGAATATCATTATCTCGCGTTATCTGATAATGATCGTATTTCTAAGTGACGGGTAATGAAATTCAAATTATGAATATTTCATAAACGATTAAATATGCAATTTTGGAAACAATTTTATTTAAAGGATAATCTCGAAAATCTAGGAATGGCAATTCAAATATTCTTAGAGATAAAGCTACAGCCGTCCGATTATATATTCGATACGAGATCTCTCCTAGAGGGACGTCGTCAATTAAGCCTAAACACAAAATCCTACTGACGTCGTGCATCTAAGCCTTATTGTTGTTCATCATTCACATCAAGGTGATACTCAAGGAACGACGACCAGCTGTTTTAAGCTACTCATCCTGAGAAGTATTGTTGGAGAATACGTGCTGAGAAGAGTTCAGACTGGGTCTGAACTGGTGGACATCAAGACCGGTTCTTGTGTCTGGAACCTGAGGTTGTTTCAGATCTGTTTACTAGAAAAGTCTTACTCTTTACATTATCTGAGGTTGTAAGTGTACCTATAAGACGTTTTTAGAATAGTGAATTGTTTCAACCGGGCTTGAGGAGATGCCCCCAGCCTAAGCCTTAAAGGAGCCAAACTGGGTTATCAATCTCTGTGCCGTTTCAGTTTCTGTATAGTCTCATTCTATGTCTAGTCTCAGAAACTGAACTGAACCTAATTGGATCCTAAATCTAAATTGATAACTCAATTTCAATTGGTATCAGAGCAGGATACTCGACGTAATAGAGTATATTGAGATCTTTGGATTCAAGTTTTTGACATTGAGATGTCTGATTTTGGTCATAAGGAGGCATCTGTCAGACCTCCAATGTTGAACGGGAGCAATTATGCCTTCTGGAAATCGAGGATGACGGCTTATATCAGAGGCATGGATGACAGAGCCTGGAGAAATGTGTTAGTTCGATGGGAGCCGCCTCGAGTAGTGAATGAAGATGGGCAATTTGAATATAAAAATGAACTCTCATGGACAGTTGAAGAAGACAAGCTATCAGCTGCTAATTCAAGAGCATTGAATGCTATTTTTGCAGCTGTTGAACCCGACATTTATGCTCTCATTCAGCAATGCACAGTGGCTAAGGATGCATGAGACTTTCTATAGGTCACGTATGAAGGTACTGATAAGGTGAAGGAAAGTAAGATGCAGTTGCTGACGTCCCGTTTTGAAAAGCTAAAATGAGTGAAAGTGAATGTGTAACCATATCGAATGAGGCTCATGCTCTAGGTGAATAAATTCCCATGGAGAAGTTGGTCAAAAAGGCGCGGAGAACCCCGAACTCCAAATTTACAGTACACAAGATCACCCTATCTCAGATGCACGATCTGAAGACCCTGACCGTACTTGAACTTATGGGAGAACTAGTGACTTACGAATGTGATATGGAGGCTGAAGACATTCCCAAGAAGACAAAGAACCTTGCCCTGAAAGGACAGATTGTGGATGATGATTCAGAATCTGAAGATGAAGATGATCAGATGACCTTGTTGAGCAAGCAGTTTGGGAGATTTCTTAGAACTATGAAGAAGAAGAATCCCGATACGACTCAGAATAATTCCAAAACTGAGTCTAAAATGTTCAATAAGACCCTTGATAAAGGAAAGAGAATTCAGTGTCACGAGTGTGAAGGATATGTCCATGTACAGAGTGAATGCCCAAACTTTATCAGGAAGCAGAAGAAGTCCTTGATTGCTCAGCACAGTGACTCTGACTCTGAGAAAAGTGAGGATGACCAGACAAACTGCCTTGCGCTGACTGCTGTTATAGAGTCACCTGAAGCCTCTTAGACAGCTGAAAATGACTCAGGAAGTGATACCGACACTGAAATCACCGAGGAATCCATAGCTGACCGATACAAGACTTTGTTTGCAAAATGGCAAAAACTGATGGAAACAAATTTGAAATTGAAAGCAGACAAGGCATCCCTAATTCAGGAGAATAAGAATATATCAGAAGCTCTAGATCGTTCTTCTGAGGAACTTGCCACCACCAGGATCGAAGTCACACGTCTCACTAGATTTGTTAGCATGATGACAAAATGAACGAATCAGATAGACAAAGTGGTAAGTCACCAAAGGGATCCGAGGAATAAAACTGGTCTTGGATTCGGAAGTCAGATGAATAAAGGGAAGGGACCATTTGACTGAAAGGAGAGAATAGTTCTGAATGAGGAAAGTGGATCAGCGGCTGAATGGACTAAGGACACACGCATATGTGAGCACTGTCACAAACCTGGTCACATTCGACGCAAGTGCAAAGAATTTCTGAAGAAGTACAGAAGAAAAATGGAAAGGGTGGAATATGTCAGACCACCAGTAAAACCCCAGGGAAATCTGAGACATACAAAACAACCTTCTGATAAGTCGAGGTACTCTGATCAGTCCTATTATCAGAATGACTATTATCCTGAGATATATTACAATCCTGAACCTACTTACTATTGTTACTTTAACCCGTATTATGAGTATTATCCTAGCTATGAGTCACAGGATTATCGAGGAGGAACTTTCTATTGTTATGTTACTCTCAGCACTGCAAAGAAGCTGGATTCTGATCACTGGTATTTCGATAGTGGGTGTTCTGCTCACATGACTGGTAAAGCTGATTTTTTATCTGTTATTATTCCAGTTAATGAGGGCTATGTTTCTTTTGGTGGTAGTGAAAAAGGAAAGATTGTTGGTAAGGGAACCCTACAGGTGTATGGTCTGCCCAAAATCAGCGGTGTTCGACTGATTGAGGGTCTGCGTGCTAATCTATTGAGAATTAGTCAGATTTGTGATGATGACATAAGTGTCACATCAGGAAGGATGCTTGTAATGCCTGAAACAGTGAAGGGAAATTTATCATGAGTGGTGTCCATGCCTTCAGCAACTGCTACTTGCTGAGAACTGAGGCCCAATGAGCTGAGACTTCAGTGTGCTACCTAAGCAAAATTGATGAAATGACTCTTTGGCTTGAAAGATATTGCATCCAGTGGAGTTTTTAAGGGGATTCATGTGATCAAAGGAGATGTGAATGTTATCTGTGGTGATTGCAAGATCGGGAAGATGA
>JAWWMW010000612.1:4267-18675 GCA_035048345.1 Echeveria elegans
TAAACATTCACAAGTGTTAGGGATTCATCGAATCCCCATCATTCACACACTACTCACTCATTTCGAGTGAGAAAACAAACATCATTTCAAATGAAAATAATCTGGACATAAACTCAGATTCAAAGTGATGTTTTCACTGATTCAAATACAAAATAAAGATGAGTTTTAGAGTACCAAAGAGTTACACGAAGATCTGACCAAGTTTCCTTCTCAAAATCCAAGCCAAAGTGGCCGGAAATGGTCACTCTTGTCCGCCGGAAATGCTGCGGATTCCTTAGGGTTTTTGTGTGATGGTGGCTGTCAAAAGCTGCTCAAAACCCTTGTGAACATGTTGTATTTATAGGCTAGGGTCGAAATGGTAGGTCAAAAGTCTCATTTTTGTGCTTCAAAGTCGAAGGGTCATGCTGCTCTGGGTTACTCGGTCGAGTAACATGGTCACTCGGTCGAGTGACATGCCTCGGCTTTACTCGGTCGAGTGGTCTGCTGCTGAGGTCAAAGTTGGTGAACCCGAGAGGGTCTACTCGGTCGAGTAGCTCCTCTACTCGGTCGAGTGATTTCACTTGGCTTGGTTTTTTTGCTTTTCTTCACGGTACTGAATGCTGATTTTGACCTTTGTAGCCTCTGAATTAGTCTTTAATGCAAACGTAAAAGTTGTAGGCCTCTGAGTTAGCTTTTCAATGCATCTTGTTTTGCTTCAATCGGACAATAGATGAATCCTGTAGAGGCTTTTCAAGCTCTGGAGGTCCAGACTGTCCAAAAACTGTCGCTTTTGCACCATTTCTGCTCTATTTTGCCCATATTTTCTTCCAGACTCCTTTAAGTCATGATAATTATGTTTTAGACCTGGAACATCATCAAGAGTATCATAAACGTCCTCTACGGCTGTATCCTCTGCCCCTAGAAATCTTTCATCCCTTCTTTGCTTCTCCGTCCCTTTACCTGTTGAAACAGCCGTCGCCGTCCCTGCCTCTGTTGAAACAGCTGTCGCCGGACCACGATGGAGAAGCTCGGTGCTGCTTGTTTTGGATCTGCAGGTTGGAGGCCTCCTTCGAAGTCTGGGCTTCTCGTCATGCTTCTGTTCGGACGAATTTTGGAGATCAAGTTCAATTGTTCGCCGGAGCTTCTGATGATGCATGCAGTCAGTCCGATCGGAGCTCCGATCATGCATGCACGGATCGTAAATTGACTGATTAAATGTGTGGTCGGAACGGACGACTGGTTATTCATGTGGTGGTCTAGCTCGGCGGCTCATGGTGGACAGAGTTGATCCTCAGTCCTGCATGGCCTGTGGCGGTGCTCCTTCAGTCTTGGCGGCCTTCGGTCCAGCTTATGGTGCTTCTCGGCTCCGGCAACTTCAAGGCGGCTGACGATGGTCCTTGTTAGTGTGGTGGCGGGTCTTGATGGGTTGGTACGGTTATTTTAAAATAATTTCTTCTTTTGTTGTTTTTAGTGATAGTTTTATTCCCACTTTAAGTGGATGAGTATCTTTTTGTTTGATGTTTTCTTCTCCACAAGTTAGTGTGGGAGTGTTTATATCGGTATCAATAATTTCAACCATAGCTCTTTACTATAGGTGTGTGGTTTCTCTGTTCACACGTAGTGTGAATGAGTGTGGTTCAGTCGCCTTTAGGCGTCCGTCTTTTATGGCGGTGTAGTATTGGTTGGTAGTCACGAATGCGAAATCATTAGTGGTTTAGTGGTGGTACCTTATGACTTGTGCGTTCATCAGTTTCTCATGTACTAGATTTTGATTCTGGTATTTCTGTACCACGTATCAATCAATGAATGAATGAAATCAAAAAAAATTGTTGAAACATAAAAGCGGCAAAGAATACAACAACTACATACTTGGAGGACAGAAATATAAATAAATTTGCTGATTAAGGTTAGCCAAAATTCATGTTGGAAAATGAGTAAATAATTCTAAAATTCCCCTAGAAAAACGAAAGTCAACGCGAGTCATTGACTAATAAAGATAAAGGCAAAAAAACTCCATCACACACATACACACAAAGAGTTCAGACTTGAGAGCCTCCCACCGAATTCCTACTGCGTCTGTCAGACTCCCTTCCTTCCCTCCTTCCAGATCTCTAAAACCATCGAAATATATCAAATGATCTACGAACCCGAATCCCCACCCTCCAAAATCCCACGATTCTCAGGTAAATCAAAAATCAACAAAAAGTTAATAATCCTCTGTTTTTGAGTTTTGATCTGTTTTTGCAGAGCCAGAGCGAGATGGGAGTGAAACTGGAAGGATTGATTTGGGGCTTGAATTGGGACTGGGCACGAATTTCGACGCGGAGATGAGAAGGTATAAGCAGAAGGATGTGGATGATGATCGGAGTCAGAAGGAGGAAGTTTCGACGGGATTCACGTTCATGCAGAGGATGGAGTTTGAGCAACAAGCTTGTATTTTTAAGTACATTCAGTTTGGTGCTAAAGTTCCTTATCATCTTCTATACCCACTTTGGAAAAGTGTTGAGAGATCGATTGACATTGACTGCACTCAGTTCCATTGCTTCCCTAATTGTAAGATTTGTGTACTGGTTTGACCTTTGACTGCTCTGTTTTGTTCTGGTTTGATTGAAGCGTTTATTAGAAAATGTGTTTCGGGTTCGAATTTAGGTTAGGGAACTAACAGTGGCAACTAATCGATATTGACATACAGTTTTAGAAGAAAGTATCCGCAACATTTTACGATAAGTCCTATTTATAATTGGTGAACCATTTGAAGAATTACTTTTGTCAATCGCGAATTCAAATTGTTTTCAGTTTGGTCTCGTGTGTCCAATGATGCATTTCAAGATTGGGATAAGTTGATTGACGAATTTGGATATCGTGTTGATGTTTTTGGTTAACGAGAATTTGTGGTGCTTAAGTTTTGTTGTTGATGTATTCCAGTATTTGGTGGTTCGCTTGGGCGGAGCAGGATGGCAAGCGCAGACCCAGAGCCAGGGAGGTGCAAGAGAACTGATGGCAAGAAATGGCGCTGCGCCAAGGAAGCCTTGCCTGAGAGTAAGTATTGTGAAAAGCACTTGCATAGAGGACGCCACCGTTCAACAAAGCTAGTGGAATCCTCTTCTACGACGTCCTCAGTAATATCAGCAGATGGTGGTGGCTCATCCCATGCAAATGTATATTTTCCAGCCTCTGGGTTGATTAGTCTCTCGGTAGCTCAGCCTGGTGACCAGTGAAGGTGTGTATGGTTAGGAACTTTGGCCGCATTTTGTAGATGGTTCGGTCATTATCGGTAATGGTAATTTTCATATACATCCAATGCTTTTGCCAACAAAAAAAAAAGTGTTGAATCTGATGAAATTCCGCCACTGAAAATAATTTGGCTCAGTTGGATTCAGTTTTTGACAAATTATGTTTCTTGTCGCGGCAGTGTAAAACTCAATATAAACTTGTACGTGAAACTATAAGAATGTCCTTGAATACATGTAGGGGGGGATTCATCATCAATCCGAAATTAAGAAAAAAGAGAATTTCCATGTGATGGAAATGTTCAGGCAACAAATGTCATCAGTAGTGCAGCAAAAGTCCCTGTAGTAATACAAGCACGGAAACTGATTTAGGACTCGATGATGGTGGTTGACGAGGTTGATGGGCCTGGTGCAGGGGAGGTTGAAGGGGACTGAGTTGCATCAATGACGGTAATGGCTAGCTTCTGGTTACCTGACACAGTGTTTCCCCACTCCGCAAATGTACCATTTCTTTCCTGGTGATAACATCATTTCCGGTGGCTAGAGGGGCCGTCAAGGGTACTTGACATTGTTGGAATGCGGTGAGGTTTCGCTTTGTAAACGTTGTGCCCTCCGAGAAGATATTTGAACAATAAAAAAAATATAAAATCCACTACTTCAGTTAGTAAAAAAAATAAAAAAATTATTGAATGCGAATAAATAAAATATAAATATTTTCAAACGGTATCAGAGCAGAGGTGGTCGTTCAATGTATTGAAGATTACCTGCAGCCCAACTTTGATAATCAAAATTAATAGTCCGACCGGTCCCATCTCCGACGAAGAACTCTGCCGCGAAACTCGGAGGAACAACTAGTGCAGCAATAGCAAATATTACTAACGTCATTTTTTCTGAAAACCATCTCAACCTCTGTGAAACTTTTCTCAACTTTATATTCGTTTATATGCGAATTGCGATAGATTGCTGCTTTGATATCTTTTTCAAGAACGTGTATTTATACAATTCGAATGGCACGAACAAGTGGTAAAGAACCGGCTGCAAACGGCTAGTTCCTGCTGCATGAGGAAATGATCAAAGTTTAATCAGATTATGTCAAATTGATCCAACTGCGGGAATAAGATGATCAGAACTTACCTGACTCTTTCTTGTCTGCAGTTTGATCTAATAAGAGGACTTGGTTTTAAAAGAATCTAAAATGGCTGTTTCGGCGAAATCCATTGCAGGGCTCGTTTGCCGTCTGTTTCTTACATAACCTGAAAATGACTTGCTGCGCTTGGACTTAAATCCCTGAAAGTATTGTAAAGTATATGCAGACGGCTATTTCTGAAGTATTTTTCTTGTTCGTGAATGGCTTTAGAAAATTCTCTTTGGCTCCGTTTGGTTGCGGAGAAAAAAGTGAGGAAAGAAAATTTTAAAGAAAAATTTTAAGTGAAAATGAAATGTGTGTTTGGTTGTAAGGAAAAAAATAAAAAAAATATGCAAAATTAGATCAAATTTTCCTTACAACTTTCTCAAAGAGAAAATCATTTTTCTTTAAAAAAATTTCCACACTTTTTCTCCGCAACCAAACGGAGCCTTACAGTAGTGGAGTATTTTGTACAGGGTATAAATTTTCGGGGTAAGTATTTTTAAGTCTGCTGCATGATTGGGTAAGTTGTCACTTCAGACCTCTAACCCTTGCGAAACTTAACGATATGAAACAATATTTGATCAGTATATACCGTTTCTTTCCCGGTGTGGCTAAGGTGATCACATCATTTCTTGTATCCAAAGTGCCGTTCAATGGAATAACACATTGCTGGAAGGCAGTTAGATTCACCTTTTTAACGTTATGAGATCGCTTAGTGTACTTGAACACTGCAATGATACGAAAAGTCTCAAGTTTAGAACTTCTGAGTTTTCTAGATACATAAAAACAGGAAATAAGATCGTGTAAGGGGATCAGAAATGTTACCATGTGTGTCACCGACGTAGAAAGTCTTTCCAGCTGCCCACGTTTGGTAATCGAAGTTAATGGTCCGGCCAGACTTTTCCCCAATGATGAACTCTGTAGCCAAGGTGCAAGCATTGCGGCGAAAGCAAACAATATCACCAAACTGTTAGAAGCCATTTTCACAAATAAAAAAAAATCAGCTTTTTAAAGATTGTCTTTACTCTTTAGCCACCCTCAGTTGTTATGCTGAGAGAATGTAAGCATGAGTAGTATCTAGATATACTCAGCACATTGACCTCCTGACCGGCTTCAGACGAGCAAATGGCTGAATAGTTCGAATCGGATCCAATGCATACATCAATCCTGCGGACAAAAAACAATGTTTATATGAGTTTTTCGTATTATATATATATTCGTCTAGCTGACCATTTCAACAAGAGAAATATTTTGTTGATGGGTATTTTAGACTACAACATGACTTGGCGTCGATTTCTTTGGGAAACGTGTACGCAGAGGATTGCAGTGTAAACATATGACACGTGAACAGCGGAAAACCTGCCATACTTGAGCTTCTTGTTGTTCCAAACATGGTGGATTCAGAAAAAGGTGACCATGAAGATTTCAAGGCCAGAATCATCTGTAATTCACATGAAGCACTCTGCACTCCATAAAGAAAACTTGTGATTTTTCGCTTTCTCATTCACAACTAGTCCTAGCTGTAGTTTCACCACACGAATCGACTCGTGAAGCTTTTTAGTTCCACATAAGGAAATTTCTAAGTAATGTAGGTATATAATGAAATGAAGCAAATGAAGGGTCGAGAAATCCTCCAGCTTGAAAGTTCTGATCAAGTTCTCTGAAGAGTACAATATGAATGGTAATAGTGCTTACCCTGGTACTAATTCTTTATCAACACATTTTGTTGATATTCATGAAGTGGAGAATGAAGAAGTCGAAGATGGGATCACTGTGATGCCTGAAAAGACCGAACAAAGCAACAATAAGAGTGCAAACAGGCCATTTAAGCTTAGAGAATTCAAGAGAACTTACCAGAGTTTTAGTCGTCAAGTGTCACTTGAGACGGGGTTTTCAGTGATCAATAAGGAGAAAAGAGGCGACAAGCGGGTGCTTACGAGGAGTGGGAGGAGCTTGGGAACTGGTCAAAGAGTGGATGGGAGTGGGGAAATCAAGAAGGGAGATTTTAGCAAGTTCATGACTAAATCGAGTCTGAGCAAGCAACACTCATTAACACCGATGAAAAAGGAGAGAGCTGGAACTGACCAGTTTAACCAAGATCATAATCGCGCAGATAGTCCCGATGAGTCTCTTAATAGAAGTGTGCCTGTTGGGAGGTACTTCGCTGCTCTCAGAGGTCCTGAACTCGACGAAGTGAAAGTAAGTCAGAGCATCAAATCCTAGCAAAATTTAAAATTTAACTATGTTACAAGAAACTTGATTGATTTTACCTGAATAGGACTCTGAGGATATTCTTCTGCCAAAAGACGAGACATGGCCATTTCTACTTAGATTCCCCATCGGATGCTTTGGCATATGTCTTGGCCTAAGCAGCCAAGCAATACTATGGCGCTCGCTAGCCACCAGTCCTGCCACAAAGTTCCTCCATATCCCACCATACATAAACCTCGTCATATGGCTTCTAGCAGTAACAGTCCTAATACTCGTCTCCATCACATACTTTCTCAAATCCGTATTCTACTTTGAAGCTGTCCGCAGAGAATATTTCCACCCAGTTCGAGTCAATTTCTTCTTCGCTCCTTGGGTAGTTTGCATGTTCCTAGCCCTGAGTGCACCTCCCATGTTATTCCCTAACCCACTTCATCCCGCAGTTTGGTGTGCCTTTATGATCCCTTACTTCATGCTAGAGCTTAAAATCTACGGTCAGTGGCTCTCAGGAGGTAAAAGGCGGTTGTGCAAAGTTGCCAACC
This sequence comes from Echeveria elegans, assembly GCA_035048345.1. Taxonomy (NCBI): domain Eukaryota; kingdom Viridiplantae; phylum Streptophyta; class Magnoliopsida; order Saxifragales; family Crassulaceae; genus Echeveria; species Echeveria elegans. The sequence continues at coordinate 11,356 of JAWWMW010000612.1, forward strand.
CTTCAACGCATTTATCTGTAGTTGGAAACTTTGTTGGGGCAATTTTAGCATCCAAAGTTGGATGGCAAGAACCAGCTAAGTTCTTATGGGCAGTTGGCTTCGCACATTACTTGGTCTTATTCGTTACTTTGTACCAACGACTGCCTACAAGTGAAGCTTTGCCTAAAGAGCTGCATCCAGTGTATTCCATGTTCATCGCAGCGCCTTCTGCTGCAAGTCTTGCTTGGGAAGCCATTTACGGGGAATTCGATGGCATGTCCAGGAACTGCTATTTCACAGCACTGTTTTTGTACATTTCTTTAGTTGTAAGGATCAGCTTCTTCTGGGGATTCAAGTAAGTACAATAAATCAAAAATAGTTCCAGTCTAAATTTCTTTATGAATTTTTTTATAACAATTTTCTTACGCTGAACAATGGCAGATTCTCAGTAGCCTGGTGGTCGTATACCTTCCCTATGACAACAGTGTCAATAGCAACCATCAAGTATGCAGAACATGTACCTTCAGGTTTGAGCAAGGGACTTGCACTAAGCCTTTCGGCCATGTCGTCAACGATGGTATCTGTGTTGCTCATTTCCACCTTACTCCATGGCTTTGTTTATCAAACATTGTTTCCAAATGATCTTGCTATTGCCATCACTGAAAAAAAGCATTTCAAGGATAAGAAACCGATCAAAAAGGCTTATGATATAAGGCGTTGGGCGAAGCAAGGTCCCTTGCCATTCATTTCGAATGAAGATAAAGAAACCAAAGATACTGACCTGGACAACGATAAGGATACAACTGCTTAGATTGTCGCAAGTCCTTCATGTAACACCCCTTCAGATTATGTATACGGTCTATAAATGTACAATGCAGCATAAATACATGACGCTGCAAGAAGAAGGGGAACAAAGGACACAACAAGTATAGATTTTGGATGTTCGATATCATATGAACCCAAGAGTAATCTTTACATATATCGATGTTACTTTAGATATCCAGCGAGACGTATATACATGACAGACTCTCAAACTGCTGGTGGTTTTAATAAAGCACCAAGGAACGTTACAAGCAGTTTTCTTTCATCTGTTCCATAATTTCTTCTTCGGAAATGCCAACATCTCTGAAGTGAGAATTACTTCAGTGAGCTTCGTGCCAGTGCAGGCTTGAGTGACTGAATCGATACTCTATGTTAATCAGTTATCCGGTCTGCCTTGTCAGCGAATTCCCAACCACCTAAAATAAAGGTAAACAAAGATTTATTAAATTCGTTACGTGCAAAGGTGGAAGATGCTGAGATGAGATTTTGCATACCTGCCAGCTTGGGGACAAGAATCTACTGCAGATTTATCACTTCCGCAATGAAACAGATCGGGCCAGAACCTTACTGTCCTCTCCCTATCCATGGTTGTCATCTAAGATGTAATATAACTTAGTAATTAGTACGTAGTAAAATGAATTCACGAACCATCAAAACGCTAATGAATTTCCTAAGTTTACCTCTGGTTCCTGTTGCGAAGAAAGTCCTTTATTTTCTTTTGAACCCTAATAACAATCAATATAGAAAACAGCACTTATTACCAAGTGGTAAGATGGTTCATATGAACATCTTAAATATTTGGTTGAAGGGGAATAAACCTTGTCAGTTGCAAAATTTAGCCAGGATAGCTTCTCAGTTCCATTAGTCTGATGGAGATCAGGGGTCAAAGAGAGCTGCCGTTTAAAAAGTATAACCATGTCAGTCGTGTGCCAGTAAAAGAGAAAAGTTCTCGGAGAGCGATCATTCAAACATACCTTACTAAAGAGATCAACAGGCGGATTGTGTTGCATTCTCTTTTCTGTCTCAAACTTGAATTCCTATACCAAGAATATACACAAGGAAAGTGAACGTGTGATACCAAAACTGAGTGCCTATCGAAGTAACAAGACAAACATCTTATTACCATCGGTACAGTGACATTTCTCTTGGTACTTCGTGAAACACCAAGTTCCCCTTTACTCGAAAAAATCTACAATGGAAACAGTTATTCTCTTAGGATGAGTATGTGACGAAACTTGTGCTTTCTTGATGGTTTTCAAAGTTTCAAAAAAGAAAAAAAAGCATACCTTCTTATTCACAGGAAGTGCTTTGAACATGCGTGTGGCACTATCATCCTGCTTTGAAGCAACCGTCCTCAATGACCTACGAATTTATGGAGCATAGCGTGAAATCACTCAGAAGAATCATCACAGAATAAGTATTGTCACTAATTTATCCATCTGATACCTTTCGTTACCATTTTCCACTTTTTTTGAAGTAGAAAAACAATGGCCGGGTCTACGTGAAGCTGCCTGAATAAAAAAGAGTTGCATTATGTAAATACCACATCCACTTTAGTTGAGATTATACCTCAGTAAGGAAAGAATTATTACCCTTTGAGTGTTACCACACTGTAAAGACGATGAAGGTGCAGAGTGCTGTACAGCTCTCTCAGCAGTCTTCAAGTGAAATTCCTGAAATGTGAATATAGATATTAAATAAAAACAATACAAAGGGCAGGAATTTTTTTAGATAATTTAAATCCATAAAAGATAATGTACTTGAAATTCTGGAAACCGTGGAGTGCTTTTCTTTGGCAGAGGCATCGATGGTGCCTCAAGGATCTAAGCAAACAGAAAAATGATGAGCGTGAGAATCGAAAAAGGGTTTGCAAAAAGTAAGTGTGAAAAACAAGATTTCACTCTTGCAGACTAACTTTTCTATTCAACGGTCGGGCTCGGAAGCTATATGCAGTTGTTGGTGTTGCTGGTTCTCGTCTAGTTTTACTTCTTGAACTGCAAAATCATTCGAACAATAAATTAATACATTTTTCAAGCTTAACGTCTTCAACTATATCATCCACATTTTACAAGATAGGACCTTAATGTTTGTACTCTCTGCCTCGATACAAATTCAGGCTCCCTAGGTATCGTGAGTTTAAGCTTAGAATTTGAGCTAAAATCGACATTTCCATCCTGCATTATCAACCACAAACCAAAATGATTTAGAAGCAACTATGAGGAATTCATATCAGGAAATGGTACGCTATAAAGTGACTCATGAATGACTACCTTCTTGGGAGCCTTGTGAACCAAGGGAGTTGTCTGTTTCACATCAACAATCTGTCAAAGAAAACACAGAAGCCGATTATATGACCATAGCGTAAACAATACAGTACTCAGACACGGTAAATTTTAAGCTAGTCAATGGATAACTTGTATACCTTATGGAGCAGACCACCGTCAAGCTTCTGTCTCTTGGGAGCTTGACTTTCAGTCCCAGATGAGGTATTCAAGCTTTTATTGCTAGCTTGAAGCAAGGGCGTGTTACACCTGGAAAGCAAGAATGATATCAAATAAAATCAAGTGCGATCTAAAACCAAAAGAGCGCGTAACCATTGTTGGAATGTAATCTAATCGAATCACCTGGTACTAAAACTCTGATGAGGCCTGTTTTGCTTGGCTAACTGACTGGCAGTATGCTTCATCAAGGTAGAGTTCCTCGGCAATGTCGACTTGATCCCCGCCTTAGGTTTCTCTTTCACATCATCTTTCGCCATATGGTTGTAGAAAGCCAAACCTTCATAATTTCAAATCAGTCTGCATCATCTTAATAAGTAGCAACACACCAAAAAGACTAATATGCGCATCAAATCACACACAATAGCACATTTCCACTCCGCATTACAATCCTCAATCATACCTCTAGCAGTAGCGTCAAGAACAGACATATGACGATCCTTCATTTGGCAATCATTCAACACAGTATTAGTATTCTCCTCAACTGCCCCTTGCGGCAAAACATTCACATTCTCAAGAAAACTCATATCCCCAAGCATCAACTTCGCCACAAAAGCTGCCAACAGTCCAACAACACATTAATCAATCAGTCAATCAATCAACAAACACATTCTCTTTAAACCCTATTTCAATTCAAAAACTAGGGTTTCAAAATCCGGCAAAAAAAAACCAACTAGAATTCAATCTTTACATCCAAAAACTCTTCAAACAAATCGAATTCCACCAGAAGATCAAATCTTAAATTCAATCACACAACAGCACTTACGCGACGGCGGATAATCCGGCGCAGATCCAAACCACAATTCAGCCTCACGAGCTTCAGCACAACTCTCTGGTTGACAAAAATCAACAAACTTACAAGCGTCAAACTCGTAATCCAAATCAATCTCATGAACCGTATATACCAACTCCCCTTCCATATCCTCCATATCCTCATCCATCATCATCTCGCCCTCAAACCCTCACAAAACCCAAATAACCACCGCCGTGAAAACTCACCGTCGATCAGCCGTCCGATAAGAAGAGATTTTTAGATAGCAGAAAATTCAGGTCAGAGAAGGTGAAGAGTAGCAGAGAGACACTAACGTTATATAAAACCTAATCCCCAAACAGCCCTTCATTACTCTAATTAATTGCATTTAAGTACATATTAAATGGTGAGTGATTTGAATTTTCATGAGGGTATTTTGAGGAAAGTTGAAATATTGACTCGTTGATTGTCCGCCAAGGCGAGGACAAAGGGCTTCTGGGAACGCGAGAATCTGTCTCATTCTGAAATGCCGGCGGTTGTGATACTTTGACCTTGGAGATTAGGTTTATTTACCATAACGCCATTGACGCTCCTCAACGGCTCTTTTTTTGGTTTCGTGAAAAGAAGTTTGAGAGTATGAATGGGACCCACTTTTACTGTAAATTTCAAAAGATGGCAGGAAGACAATGGAGGGGTAGAATCGTCAGATTTGCTGGAAAATTATTTTTACTACTTCTTACATCTTCAATGTTTATTGATTTATTAATGAAATTGAAACTCCAGTCCAAAGAGGGAATTAATTGTCATTTAATTAGTAATTTTCTGACAAGTTTGAATTTGGAATTTTTTTCAGTGAGAAAAAAAAACTGTACAAAATATATTTTGGTATTTATTGAGGGAGACAAAAACATTGTCTCATTGCATTTTTCACATTTGTCTTTTATCCAATGTAGTGCCAAAAAAACTTATAAACCCCCTAAACATGTTTCTGATGCAAAATGTACAAGCACTGCTGAAAAGGGTCTTCAATTGTTGCAGAAAAATTCAGACTTGTGTACTGGAGAAAGACAAAAGCTTTACAGCAATAACTAAGCCTATGAAGTTCTTTGTTCGTTCAACATTCATTTCATGTAAAAGCATGCTTCGTCTGACTCCCAAATTGTCTGATTCATGACATGAGACACACCTTGTCATAGCTCATTGAATGCCTTGTGTTTTTTTGGCATTGGATTCCTTTTGGGAAGTCAGATGAAGAAGTGGATGTGAAACGAAGAAGCTTTGCTCAATGGGATTTCCCTTAGTTATTTACTCACTTGGGTTTTGGGGCAAATGGTTTGTCATTTGTTTTTGGATTTATCTTCATTCCATACCACACAATTGCACGGTTCCAAAGTGTAGGAATAGTAAGAGGTTTGAACTTCAATGGTGCACTGTAATCTAGTGTCTTTTGAAACTACATGAAAAAAGTAGACACTTGTGTTTACATGTTGATGCTTGGGACATGAATCGAAAGTCTTCATCTGTTCTGAAAATACTTGAATATAGACTGCAAAATGAAGATGCTTCTTCTACATTTTTATATACATTTTTCTTCATAATAGCGAGTATGAATAAAAAATTATATTATCGCAATGTTATTTATGATCGATATGATCATTGATATGAAAATATATAACATGTGCTTTCATCAATATTATAACCGTAACAGACACTATTAGTATCTCTTACTCGACATGCATGTTCCTCGTCCAAGTTCCAATTGCAATTGAACTCAACTCTAAATACCATAAAATGCTTATGATCACCTTTGCCGAAATGAACTGAGCATTCAAACTTAGAATTCCTTAGAAAATTCAGACGAAAAGAAAAGTCATGTGTCACGTTAAATTATTGGAGTGTACATGATATCCAAGATTATTTTCCCTCGAGCAGCAATGTATCATAATCTCTTTGTGCGCTCCTGCCATGTTGCGGATGTTAATGTGTGTCATGTCGACCACGCGGTTCCTTTGGACATGAGAGTCGGACATAAAAGAAGAAGCCAAAATGATAGAACAAAAATAAACTTAGCAGATTTCATGCCTGGAAATGATTATTTACAATTCGTTAATGCATATAAATGTTAAACTTACACTATCACTCTAGCTTTTAATTTCTCTACATGGTTGTGCGCAAACTTATTTACACCTAGCATTGTATTTAACCTATTTATTTACAATATTAACTATTTTATGAAAATCTCGAAAACAAATGTGGAGTTTCTTTAATAGAATATGTGTCCTTTTGGGACTCATTTGACGCCGATATTATACATCTTAAAAAAAATGTTACTTACAGGCGATTAAATATTTATAAGACGAAATGGTATAATATCTACTGTCCAATATAAATGAATCAACACATTAGATTAGATTTTTTTTTATATAAATTGCATGTCACATTTTTCGAATCAGATGCAACTAAAGTTTAACAAGTTGATGAAAAGTGCAAATCATAAGGTGTTGTCGATTGTTGTATCAAATGTGTTTGACATATATTAAGTTGCATTCGAATAGGAAACTGAATTTCGAATTTATTTTGTGAATTAATCAAAATCAATTCACTCTCACAAAAAAATTGTATTTCTTTAAATTCTACCTTTATCCATTTCACTATTTTCTATATATTTTGTCTGTAAATAAAACATCTATACACATAATTTTATGTTAGTGAGCATGGTTCATTTTATCCTAAAAACTAAAAATGATTTATATAGCTGCCATGTGGCATTTTTTACTACAGATATTGATATTAATCCATCGGTTTCACTGCTATTTATTATTATTTTAGTATTAATTACCTATTGATGAACTAATATTATTCGTCACTGACTGTGTAGGATTCATCATTTCATTTTAATTATTTATTACTAACTACGCTCCCGTCGTCTCAACGGAAAGTTTTTTCGTATTTCCATCCGAATCTCTCTAAGTGCTAAATATTTTTCGCATAATTTTTTATTTTAATTTTTATTTTTAAAATTTTTTAAGTTTTATTTTATACAACTTTTACTTGTATTTTTTTCGTATCTCCACTTGATTACTTTTTTATTTTTAATGTTTAATTTTTTTCCGTATTATTTTATGATATTTGAAGTTTGGGACTTTAAGTATGAGCTTATAAAGGTTAATGGGTAATGGATAGTTCAATCATTTTATTTGTTTAATGAAGGGTAATTTTGTAATTTTATATTTGGTTTTACATCTTTTTCCTATTCTTTTATAAGAATAG
>JAWWMW010000614.1:0-13723 GCA_035048345.1 Echeveria elegans
ATGATTACTAGTTGCATGAATAATTCCCTGGACTGATCTTTCTCATAATTGTTTACACTTTTATTTACTTTTCCGTTGTGATAAAAAACCAAACAAACCCCCCAATTTAGGACTTAGTTTAATTGTAGCTTAGGAAACGTACTCAACCAACCGCTCTCCTGTGGGTTCGACACCCTACTTACCGCTTTCTGAGTGTTTAGTAGGTACACACTATAAATTACAAATTTAACGCGCACAACGACGCGCGTTCACTAGTATGTAGTTTATAGTCGTAGGTTGTTTAGCAGTTGTGGGTGTGTATTGTAACTTATACTCCATATTTTAGATTTTTTGGTGTGTTGAAGTAGTGAGATTTTAATAAAATACTATTGTACCGTCCGTCGTTTTGACATAGATGCATCATTCCTGATGCGTAATTAAATCGGTCAAATAGGAGCGGGATTCGATCGACAAATTTTTGGTGTTATGCGGACCGAATTTAAATGAATATTTTTATTTTTTTGTCATATTCATATTTTATCTTATTTCGATTTTGTCTTATTTCTATTTTGTCTTATTCTGATTTATGCTTATTCTTATTTCTATTTTTCCTTATTCAAATTTAGGCTTATTTTTATTTTTCGTCGTTATATATGTGGTTCACTATTCTAGATATAGATAATTAAAAAACCTTCCGATTCTTTCCATTCCTTGGTATTTCTTTCTATTCTCGACCATCGTTTTCGGTTTTCATGATACCATTTATTGTTCACATGTTTGTGTAAGATCCGATCAAGAGCTCTCTTGTTTGATCAATAAATACTGTAGTTGAAGTACTCATTAGTTTATGTGGTATTTAATGTTGACATGAATAATTAATCTAATCACAATTTGTTAAGAACTAAATTAAGCAAGTCAAATGCGGATTCTGTCACCATTAATTCAGATACGTGCCATTTATGTTTAGCCTGGATCGACTTGGTCCCCACACGCTATCACACGACACAAACACTACAATACAATCGTCCTGATAATATTATGAGAATCGACCACTTCATTAACACCATAATTAATCCGCTAACCTTTCACCTTATTTTTGTAAAACAAGTTTTCGGAAATTACATCCTTTTTCATTGTTAAATTTGCACACATATCATATATGGAGAAAATCAATCTCCATTTCATATCTGTTCAATTCAAATTGTAACTCCCTTAGTTTCTTTACAGTTTGTTACTTCATAAAATAAAATAATAAGTACAATAGATGTGTTACTATTAAAGTCTAGGCTTCGTTTGGTTGCGGAAAAAAGTGAGGAATTTTTTTTTTTAAGAAAAACAATTTTCTCTTGAGAAAGTTATAAGGAAAACTTGATCTCAATTTGCCTATTTTTTATATATTTTTTTCATTATAATCAAACACATAATTTCATTTTCACTCAAAATTTTCCTTTCCTCTTCTTTTTCCTCGCAACCAAACGAAGCCTAAGAGTTAGGATCTAGAGAAATCATCTTTCGGTATGACATGATGACATCTCGATCGTTAAATTGAACAAATTGCATGACTTGAATAGTAACTATAAATTAAATTTAACATAATAGTTACTTTTCTATCTAGATGGACATAATAAATGCATATTTGTTACAACACCTTACAATATCACCCCCTGACATGCATATCAATATGTTACAGTGCAACTTATGTAAAATTTAATTTAATGTAATTTGTTGATTCATTTAAAATAAAAGATGGAGATGATGTTCTCCTGTCTCTCAAATATTTTATGGTTTATTCTAGACTAATCCTTCATTACATATGCTTAAGGGGCATCATTCTACTAGATTCTCAAACAACACTAACAAATGCTTATATGATGAAACATTAATTAAGACTAGCAATATAATATAATCATGTGCTACTAGTTAATATTTGTAATTAAATTAGCAAATGAACCCCTATTATATGCGCTGCCCCACAGGCCACACATGCAGCCTTAAAAACGCTGCCTCTGCACACCATGAAAAGATACACACACTGTAACGTAAATATTCAAATCCCAATCCAGCAAATTGTTTCCCAGTTTACACTTCCCAATTCGGCTGTACTGTACTGTGCTGTGGTCCTTCTCCTTCTACTCTAATCTATTTTAATTTAACCTAATCACCCACTTAATGAAATCTTCTTTAATTTTTTATAAGAGCCATTCCGCTTTGAGCCAAATGACAAAATTATATTCCCTTTTTCAACTATCATTCATTTATTTAGATAATATATTTAGCCAACTGCAAATTGCATCCACTAGAAGAAACAACAAAAGTCCTTTAAAAAACACATCTCTCACAAGGCTTTCCTCATCTGTCATCTCCTCATTTTCTTTCCCATTTGTGTTCTCTAGGCTTCTTCCATTGTGCAAGAAGATTGGCTGATTTGATTCTTGATTTTCTCGCAAGGCATCGATAAGACGGGCATATGGCCGAGTGCAACCAGGATCACCCGCCCTACGGTCTGACCTTCGACGAATACTCCGAGCTTGAGCCTATCATACTAAAGTACCACCGATTTGAACAAGCTCCTAACACCTACACCTCTCTAGTCAAACAACGAATCGATGCACCAGTGAGTGTTGTATGGCCCTTCATTCGTAGCTTCGATAAACCGGTAAGATACAAGCACTTCATCAAGAGTTGCACCATGAGAGGAGATGGGAACGTGGGGAGCATAAGAGAAGTCACAGTTGTATCGGGCCTTCCTGCATCCACAAGCACGGAGCGTTTAGAAATTCTTGACGACGAGCATCATATACTCAGCTTTAGGGTTGTTGGTGGTGAACATAGGTTACATAATTATAGATCAGTTACATCTGTCAATGAGTTCAAAAAGAAAGATGATACTACTAATGGTCATGATAACAAAGTGTACACCGTTGTGTTAGAGAGTTACATAGTTGATATACCGGAAGGTAACACGGCGGAGGACACTAAAATGTTTGTCGACACGGTGGTGAAACTCAATTTGCAGAAGCTTGGAGTGGTGGCAATGGCATCCCTACATGAGAATGAGTGAATTATCATCACGAGCTAATGACGTGGGAAATCCAATAGGTCAAGATTCTATATTGATATCCCACTTTGATCAGTATGATTATTATTGTTCGAATATTAAAAATCAACTATGTGGTATTTTTATTTTTATTTTTATTTTATCCAAGTCGGGTATTGGTTTGTATATTAAATTTTTGTTGGGTGGAGTACTGCACCCAACTTTATTACAGTATATTTCACTTAAATAAAATTCAAAATATTACTTAAATATTGATTTCTTACGTCAAGAACGCGTTAAAATAATGCCGTGTTTATGGGATCGATTTGCTTGAGATTTAGCCCCTGATTGGATGATATAGCTTCCAAAATCCAGCTCTCTCCGTCATATAATTGGTAACTAAGGTGATCAGTAGCCGCTATTCCCTAGTCCACAGACCACATGCATATTATATTCTAATTGACATTTAACAACTCCTTAATTAGTATATGTGATTAAATGAATAGGGTTTGCACTTTCCATAAAGAAATGATATAAAGTGCATAGGAGGTAGATAGGGTTAATGTGTATGAGTTTGTGGGCTGGAGTTAGCTTTAAAGAGAAAGAAAGGGATCAAAGTAGAGCATGCATGCATACATATATGAATTATCTCCACAGTTGGCTGGCACGGATATATGTTTGGTGCAACTAAAACCTCTTTTTCGTGTGGCCTCTTTTGCTCCATTATGCATATTGTCAACATTGCATTATTCATGCCAAAATATTTATGTTAAGATTGCGCTGATTTCACATATGATTTGTTTTTATACAATTTTGAATTTATATAATATTACAATTTTAAATTTATATAATATTGAACTGAACTGAATTAAATTTGATATCACAAAACTAAATAGTATGTGAGTTGACTTTGGCTTGGTTGATAATCTTGTGGACAACAATGTAACATGATTGTTGAGGACTTGTGACTATTTATTTAATTTACATGCCCAATTAAAGCAAGGAGAAGACCTTTATCACATGATCCACTTTTCAGTCGATCGATTGCCACATTTAAGGAGATAAATGTCAACCCACCCCATACAATATTATCATCTTCATGATGTTACAAGTTGTGTACATGTATATAAAAGTATATATATTTTTTTGGATATGTTTAGTTTGGTTTGAAAATTTAAAATGAAGGCCACAAATTTCAACTATACGCTATTATGGTCAAATGAGATTGGTCGCAGGGGCGGAGCCAGGCCCAGGCTACCTGGGCTCCAGCCCAAGTTGTTTTGACAAAACCAAATATATATATATATATTGTATGTTCAAGGAGGAATCGAACTTGCACTGTTTCCTTCTATGTAGGATGGCTAAACCAATTTGGCTATTCCAGTCCACTTGTCCAAGTGATGATTAGCTTGATCTAACAATTGATTAATCTTCATGATTTTCCAGTTATTTTTTTAAAAAAAATTACAATTTTCGAAATAATTATTTGCTGTTTTTTAAGAAAAATTTAATGATTGTTTTTTTTGGTAAGAAAATATAGTAATGGTGTGTGAATAAGGTTTTACGATTGGATTCGGTAAAATTCATATTTTACGGGTGGTTTCGATAAAAAAACTCTTTTAATTTTTTAGAGATTCCATATTTGTTGTAGTTTTTTAGTTTATTCGATGTACTTTTGAGGGTTTAGTAAAATATTATTTATAAATTAGTAGTTTCTTTCCAAATTGATAAAAACTAAAGCTTTTAACATTTAGCGTCTCCCATAAACAAAGTATATATTAAATTTTAAATAATATGGATTAATATTATTTGTCGGTGGAAAAATCCAGCCCCACCTTGTTTGAAATCCTGGCTCCGCCACTGATTGGTCGGGCGTTCACATTTGTCGAGTAAAATTATATTACGGGGAGTATTATTTATGCAAGGTTAATGACTCGGTGGATTTTGTGGAGCTTCATCAAATATGAATTTGAATCAACTAGAAATAATTTTTTATTACAATAAAGAATCATGTATTTTATTGTTTATTTAAATTGAATTGGGATCTAGGTAAACTATAATTTTTTTTGTAGGATATGATGACGAAATCTGGATCATTAATTTTAACTATTCAATGTTTGAGACACCTTATAAATACAATGTTTCACCTTACAAATACAATTTGATTGAAATTCCTATGCACTTCTACACTGTATGGTGATCAGTGCAAGCTTCCATTATTAGGTACACCTTTCGGCATAATAATGTGTAAACACAATAAAAACTATCTCCCATGTCGACCTGTGTTCAACCGACGCATGTCGTAACTCGGTTCCAGACTTCCATTCTTCGCATCATAAGAGATTTCCCTTGAGTGTCTTCACCATTTTGGGCAATAAGAGCAAAAGAAAAGCTAGTATCGAGCCGAATAGAATCGTGATAACATAAGCCATTGGGCCTTGATCTTCTTCAGTACTAGAATCCATTGGTGCAGTTTGTCATGGCAGTTGCTGAAGGTAGTGCCTGCATCAGCAAGGTCTGATATGAAAGAGGGGGTGCAGTTCAATGCGGGCACTCGACCCCAGTTCTCAATTGCAGATTCAAGTGCCAACTCCCTGTACTCTATATCTATTTCTTCCAACGTCTCTATGTGCTCACTAACAAAACTGTGAATTCAAAAGTTAGAAATGTTAGAAGTGTAAAATTTGGCTCCTGTAAAACCTAACCTAAAATTCCTAATTTTCACCAGATGGGCATCAATCTTCATATGCTTAAAGGTTTAAGCATATAACTAGAGGAACATGGAAATATGATATCACAAGGTAACAGTCAAGTCATACAAGTTACCTTGCTGGAACTGCTAACAAGCCCTTCACACCTTTTTGACCAAGCTCGACAAGAACTTTATCAGTATAAGGCTGCAGCCACTGCACTGGTCCAACTCGACTCTGTAATCAAACTATCAGATTTAGTCTCTGTCCTTTTAACTTTAATTACAGTTCAGTTGATAAACATTCACTATTTCTAAAATTATTTTAAAAGTGTAATAAGACTTGAGACCATGAGTACAAGCTTAAAACTCATTCATTATTGTTAAAATTATTTTTTAATATTAAAATAATACATAAATGTAATTGATTACTAATTTTTAATTTTCAGTTCAGTTCAGTTCAGCTCAAAAGAACGGACCCTTAGTATTGATTGTGAAGTTGAGAGGGAAAGAAAAATCCAATGTCATATATCGGCAACACTCCCATAGGAACTGTTGATAATGGTAAAATAACAAAATATGTTTGATATTCTAACTGCAAATGATACACAGCTGCCAATCACCTGATAAGCTAGAGTGTGATCATTTGCAACTCCTCTTCTTTTCAATTCTTGCATGATCAAGTAAATGCACTCCTCCATCTGATCCTTGTATGGGTCTCCTGCATTGGTTACGTAACTGACGGGTACTCCATGGGCACTGAAGAAAATTATCACCTGCCGGAATCGCACTAATTAGAAAAATATTGCAAGGCATGTCAACCATGAGACAGTCTAGGCACTATGCACCACAAAAAAATACACAAATAAACACACCTCATCAGGGTTGGCGAAAGTTTGAATTTCCTTCTCAATCAAATCAGCCATTGATCGAACATATCCTTCGGGTTGGTACCATGACTTTATAATAGAGACTGGCATTCTTGACAGGTAAGCATCTTCCCTGGAAAGAGCCGCAACCTAACATTTTGTTAGACAAAGATAACTTGCATTAGTCTGGTTGACGTGGGTTTCAAAACTTGTACCTGAACATGTTTTGCAGAACCCGAACACTTGAACCAGTTGTGGATATGGAAAATTGAGGATACAAAGGCAGAACAACAAGCTTTGTAATCTTGTCCTTCTTAATCTACCAGAGTCAACAAATATTCATGAGAAATAGTGCCTAGGATATTCAAATGTCCAGGAAATAATACCAATGCAGATCTAGTAAAGAGAAATAAAATGAGTGAAAACGCATGAAATGTACCCATTGCAGCTTCTATATTACCCATTGCAGCTTCTATATAAGCAATAATACCGACGCAGATATAGTAAAGAGAAATAAATAGACTGAAAACGCATGAAATGTATCAAGGGCCTCACTTGTTCCACTGCTTCCTCAGTGAAGTGATACCAGTATCGCATTCCGACATACACGCTAACAGGCAACTCTTTCTCTTCCAGCACTATCTTAAGCGCTTCTGCCTGGATAAGAAAACATTTTGAAACATTCATCAAAAAAATAATGTCAGGTGGACAATAAACATCCGATAAATAATTGCAACACCAGTGAAAAATCTGAAACCATCAGGCAACTGCTCATATTGAAGGGTAAACTACCTGCTCATCCGTAATCTTTCGTAGAGGAGATCCTCCTCCGATGGAAGCATATCCTTCTTTACTTTTCGGAGCTCTCAGCGTTGAAATCAGCTGTGCCAATGGACGTTGAAGAAATCTAAACAGCCTGGGAAGTCGTATAATATCCTGCACAGGCCCAGTCATCACTCTTATTCCCAAATACCAACATTTTAGTACTTCATTGCATACTCTTTAAAAGAGTACAACATACCGGATCTGCAAACAAATTATACAGAAATGGCTGAACATCATTCAAAGTTTCTGGACCTCCAAGATTCAAAAGAAGTAACCCAACCTTCTCCTCCGTCGTACTTGGTTCTAATTCCACCAAACTTCCATTAAAAGTATCATATGTAATACTAGCACCATCAGAACAAACTAGTTTCCCAACTGGATTCTGCTTCTCAAATGCGTTAAAGGACAACGAACAACACTGCTTCATAAAATCCCCAAATTCTAAATGTGAACCAACAGATCTTTGAGGAACACAAATTTATTTGAGGACGGAAGGACCAAAAACGGTTGAGATTTATAACTACGCTCTCAATCACCTCTTGTTTTGTATTAACCTATTTCCTAGTTTAATTTAAAAAATATTTTAATCTAAACCATTGTTCAGATAATTTGTGATCTTCTTAAAAACAATCTATCTATATATATTGATGTCTATGGATCACACAAACCCTAATTTATAATCAAAAGTCTGACGATCAACATACAACTGATCGGCCGGAACAGATTAAGCATTTATTTAACTAGAGAAAAAAATGAGAAGCATGCTTGACATTCATTTGCCGTGAGGAGGCCGAAGCGGAGAACTTGACCGGCGACGATGTGACGCGGTTACCGATCGCTGCACTCATGATTCTTCTAAGAGAAAGAACAGCGTGTTTCTCTCAAGGGTTTGGTTTTGATGAAAATGTTTAGCGGCAATGAAATTCGAAGAGTTTTGGTTTAGGAAAAAGTCAACGAGTCAACTATTTTATGCGCATCAACAACCGAACGACCCCCTCGTCTTCAAATGTTTGGATCGACGTGGAACAACTCCGTCCTTCAGCATACAAGCGAGCCCGTGAAAACGCGCTCGAGCCAGTCGACGAAGAAGAAGTCGGTGACGTCAACCTCTAACGGCTCCAAACGCCACCGTAAGTTACGTTGTTCGAGATCGCTGATTCTTCTTTGGGACGACGTCGTCCTGCTTTTGGCCGTAAATTGAATCGGACCAAAACCGAGATGAGACGCGTTGACTCATGAAGAAGAGATCCAGCCCAACATTGGCTTAGATAAATCGATGACATGTTTGGTCGGTATAAGTAATTGGTGTGGCAATTACATACAACTACACCCCTAGCAACATCGCAAATGATACTTTGAGACTTTAGGCCCACGAACAGCTAGGGAATGCTGCACGACTAGGTAATGCAATTTCCTGTAAGACGACGAGGCTTCAAATGTACGTCAAACTGATATGCCATCCTCAGAAAAATTCAAAATAAACCTGGTCATAGTTCCTTATCCAATCAATTGAACAAGGTAAACATCTACTTCAGAGTAACGGATTTGCATGGAGAGCCATGGGCTAGTAGTCAAAATCTTGCGAGCTGCAGCTTCCTTTCAACTTCCCTAAGGAGCTTCTTCAAACAGGTCATCGTATCTGACAGGTAGTCTTATTCGATCATGCACGGACTTAGGTTCACCAGCACCTTCAAGTTTAGATTGTTCAGGCAGTTCTTCCAAGCAAGCTTGTTCTTGATTCCCACTAATCTGATGGATTTCTGAGGTGTCATTCGGCTCAGTGTCGGATGAATGATTTGCTCGGGGTTGTAGGGCTCCTTTAGAAGTCATCTTGTTACCTTTGGGTGCAGGTGCATGTCCAAAGCTGTGTGTACTAAATTGCTTCTGCATGGCATTAAAATAAATGCCATATTTAAGAGAGTATTCATGGCTCTCAAAAAGGATGCAAATCCCATTCTCAGTAAAATATAGTAGAATGTGATAAGTAAAATACTAGAGAACCTCAAATTCCCTTGACTTGTTCATTATCTCTTTATAAACCTTCGGTTCTCGTGTTTTGAGGATGTTCCACAATATTCCACCACCGGTCCGCTGGCGGTGGCCATCAGCAGTCATTTGGCCTCCACAAGCTTGTATAGCATCTACCTGCGGTTTGATAAACAGACATACAGATTTTGATCATGTCTCAAGATACATAAAATTGCCATGTCCTAATAAATTAACTGAAGTCAGTCCACTGTGATATGGGAATCACATGTGCAATTGCAAAACTACAGAAGCTTACGGCTTCACTTCTCTAAGGAAACCTTTATAACCGAAAGACGTTGTGTCAAATATTCTAGTAATGAAATGTAAACTAGATCATATAAACATACATTAAAAAAATTAATGAAGTAGCCACGATAGCTCAGATATCCAAGAAAATGGAAGCTGCAAAAGGACTTCTGCAATAAACATCTGCAAGGGTATAACCAACATTTGCGATCAGAATCCACCAAGTATGTGTTAATTATAGTAGAGAGAATGTCTTCACCTTTGTTGTCGCAACCCTTAGACGAACTAACTAACCCTCATAAAATAATGTGACAAAAGATACATTGCCAGCTAAAAAATGTTATCATAGGAAGCAAAGTTCCCAATCATCCAAGTCCAAGTTTCACAGTATCTTTTCTTACAAGAATCTTAAGAAATACCAATAACTGAACTCCAAGTCGTTTCACGTAAAGAGATTCCAAAACTGATCTGAAAATAGGGAGAAGGCCGGTGGGTCATTACGTATACTGTACTGACTACTGAACTTTGGAAGTTTGATGCCATTTAAAATGGACAAGAGATTTAAACAAAGTGTCCCCCTATCTCAGAGCTCAAGCACTCCCTAGAAATAAAAAACGCTCATGCAGGAAAATCAATGGAAGATGTGTGTTACATCCCCCCTCTCTAATTCCCTTTGTCAACAAAAAAGGCAATACGTGTACAAGATAAACAATTGATCTCGCTAGATGTTACTCCCAAAACACCACACGAACCACAACTGGAAGAAAAAAAAAGTCCAGCCAAAACGCATAGCATTTAGGAAACAAATGTATACCTCTTTGAGTATATCACTGAGGGCAGCCACCCCCAAGCAACCGACAGCATTATATATCATGTAGGACTTCTTCTCTTTAAGGCGCCTACATGTGTCTAAGACAAACCTGCAAAGGAAAAACTGCTTGAAATTTTTCACAAAGATAGTATTGTATTCAGCTACGCGCGTGAATTGACATGGCAACACAAAATCCAGCTTAAACACACATATAATTTTAGGCATATCATTGAAAGCAAAAACCGTAACATTCTAATGAACATAAGGCAGCGAAAAGAACCTGTTAACATCATTGACTTTCGGGACGGAATTACTCTTTTTCTTCTTCCTACTCCTATTTTTCTTCCTCTTACTCTTGTTATCGCCAGTAACCGACTCCTTACGATTTTCGCTACCAGTTCCATCCCCACGCTGTCCAGTCCCATTCACTAAGCCATCCTCTACCAACTCACCTTCTTCAGCATCAACCATCTCAACATCATCCTCATATATGCTATCCAGTAAACTCTCCTTCCCTTCCATACTTAACCAACTCCTGCATCAAATTAACAACCATCCAAACTCAATAAACCTAAAACCTAGAAAAGATAGACAAGAAAAATAGAGCAACACAGTACACAATCTTAAACACAAAGCACGGACGTCAGATTATAAAGTCGATCAGTCACCTCAACGGAGTACCGATCGCCGATATCGACTCCGTTGATTTTGCTAGTTGAATCGTTCAGTCGCGGAGAACGATGTATATATACGAACTGCTATGAATTTGGGGGATCTGAATATATATCTTCTGGTACTTGAGGGGTCTGAAGTAACATTATGTAGTTTCAATTTTGGTCCTGAAAGTTCTTCGTAAGACAATTCTGCCTCCTTAAACTTACGGCTAATAATAATATATACAACTGTCAGAATTCAGAAATGTGATAGTGATACTGATATCAAACAGCAGTACATCAGTCCTGGTCCTGGATCGATCACTGGATTTTCACTCTCTGATCTACAAATAAAATCTTGTGCGAGATGAAATTGGCTACTAAAAAGAAATTTCAAGCCATAACCTAAGACGGATTACAACTTACAAGGAAGAACTTTTTCAGAGCTGATACTGTTTCTGTCACCAGTCCGGGAACAGGTAACTTAGTGGTTAAAACCTGGGATCCAACACTCGGTATTTCAAGGTGAAATGCGGAGAACGGGTGAATTTAAAGAAGTTGGTTCCCGGTCCTTGGCCCTTTGAGTCGAGGGTTATCTGAAAACCATCATGAATGAGGTTTGCAATGGTGATGGCTGGTGAGCCGATTTTGATGCCACCAGGACCAATGCATTTTTATTGCTTCTGATATAAAAAATGTAGTCTTGAGGTAAGACTTGCAGACTCTGTGGTATAAAAACAAAGAACTGAAGTACAAGGACCAGACCTAGAACTGAGTTCTTGTTGAGGCTTGGTCCTTGACCAAGTAGTTAAGATATAAACCGAAATTGAGAGCCATATAACCAAGATTTTACACCACATATTCAGATGAATGAAAATTTGAGAAGTCATTGTGATTCAAATTACCAATGGCCTTAAATCTACAAGAACCAGGTGGTTATCACTCCCACAAGCGACTACTGAGTATCCCAGGTAAATCAACTGGCGTACTACAGTTGGCGACAACCTAAGAACATTTGCAAATCACTTTATGTCAGTTACCTAGTGCAAAAAGCATTTTTCACATATGATGCGTTCTGGGGAAAATAACAGAAGAAAAAATTAACAATGCCTGTGTCTGTATCCAACAATTTGGTATCATCCTTTGAGTATGTGGTTGATCGCATCCGCCAACGTGCTGAGTCATGGCTTGAGTACAATTTATCTAGTGGAGGGAAGGAGGTTATCATTAAATCTGTCTTGGCTGCTATCCCCCTTTATCCGATGCAGTGTTTTAAATTTACAAAATCTTCTGTTGATAGAATTCATAATGCTATTAGGAAGTTTTGGTGGTCTTCTTCCCTTCATGATAAGAGTCCTATTCATTGGATTAAGTCAAATGTTTTGTTTCAGCCTAAGGAGTTAGGTGGTTTAGGGATTAGAGATATGTATCATTTCAATAGAGCTTTGCTAGCAAAAATGGCTTGGAAAATCCTTGATCAACCGCACCTTTTAGTCTCTCGCCTTCTTAAGAGTAGGTATTTTCGGAATGGAACTTATCTTGATGCTCGTATTGGATACAGACCTTCAAAAGTGTGGAGAAGTATTGTGTCAGTTCAGGATTTGATACGGAAAGGAACAGAATTTGATTCATCTGAGAATATGAAACATTGGATAGATGGTCCATATGGTTTTTCTGTGAAATCTGCCTATTCCCTTAGCATTCGGTTGGCTAATTCTGATTTGTATTCTTCTATAGGACAACAGTCCGGAAGAAGCTTTGGAGGCTTCCTATCCCGGCAAAAGTTTGGATATTCACTTGGCGAACGTTCCACGATGCTCTTCCCATAGGCCATAATTTAGTTAAAAGACATGTTATACAGCGATCTAAATGTTTGTTCTGTGGAGTTTCCCATGAAACTGACACTCATCTCTTTTCGTCTTGCTGGTGGACTCTTGCTATATTCCGATGCTTAGGTTTTACATTTCCAATCCCTTTTGACTGCTATTCTAAAATGGCCAGCTGGTTATTTGATATCTTGACTCGTTTGTCTGTATAAAATTTGTGCTTATTGCTGAACTCTATGAAATGTGTGGTATTATCGGAAAGAGTCTGTCATGGAGAACCTGTAGCTTCTCCTACTTTAATTGCAATGCGCAGCAAGAAGCTCCTCAAAGACTTCAGTAGGAATACATCATCCTTATCTATTCTTGATCAGGTTCCCTCCTTCAGTTGGACTGCGCCACCTCGAGGCTTTATCAAGATTAATTGTGATGCTTCCTTTAATATTGATTCTTGTGTTGCTGGCTATGCGGCAGTGGCTTGTGACTTTTAGACAACATTGCAGGGATATACACTGACTTCACTTATAGGTGTTCGTCTGTAATAGAGGCTGAGGTCCGGGGTCTTCAGCTAGCTCTCTCCCTTGCGACTCAACTTGGAAAGACGCACGTTCTTTTTGAGATGGATTCTATTAATGCTCTTCAATATTTTTATGATCAGACCAGATTCTTGGCCTCAATCTTGGATAGTTGCTGGACCTTACTCTTGCGGATGGAGCAGTGGAGTTTGATTGCTATTCGTCGGGAGGCAAATGTTCTTGCTGAT
>JAWWMW010000614.1:20179-30244 GCA_035048345.1 Echeveria elegans
TTTAGAAAGTGATTAAAATTTAAATTCGATCTACATGCTAAAAATTAGGAAGAGATAAATATGATCTTTTGTAATGTAAAGGTACCCGTCTACAATTTTTAATTATTCAGTTATAGCTCTTTATAATTTAGTTATTTATATTTAAGTCATTGCATCTCATCCATTGATTAATCACAGTCAAAGATCAAGATTACTTTATACTTCATATACTAATTACGAGTAGCATTTTTACATGATCTTCACCCTATATTTTAACCTCAAATTAGGTATATCTTGTATCATGCGATTTCTCTAGCAATCAATCTTCAGTATATGTCATCAACTTTATGCACACAAATAAGTTATGAGTTCTCATCAATCAACACACTTCCACCTGCAAAAGGAACACGCATTATAATAAGGAAGAGCTCAAACCATTTAGTTAAACCCTTATTTGCTTCACAATCGTGTCGCTTTGAGCCTGTTATAATAAGATTTTGAAAAATTCCGGTTACTCTTATAAGGAAATGGAAGGTGATCAAGAAAAAAATAGAATTAAAAATTATTTGCGGTGATTTAAATGAACAAAAATTAATATTTTTCTACTGTTATCCGTTTTTTTAATCAACATGCCACCACAGTTCATTATTCTAAATTTCATCCTTAAGTGCAATCGAATAATAAGAGTAGACTGAAGTCGAGTAACTAAACTTTATAACTGATTTGTACATCCTTCTCAAATAGAAAACTGAAATATTCATTAAAAATTAGAAATAACGCAGGATATGTCGAGTAATCTTAAAGTTTGAGGTTGAAAGTAAATGAAAAATGGAGACGTGTGGGCGTGGAAAAAAGGCAGAGTGGAGATGACATTAGGGATGACAACGGGGCAGGTCGGCGGCAGATTGTGATCTATTTTGTGCAGGTCAGAACTGTCATGTCTTGCGCGTGGGTCAAAATTGACTTGCCCTGTCCTGTCCCGCGCCGACCCACAAAGAACCTACCCTGCCTTGCCTCGCGATTAATTAGACTTAATTAGAAATTAATTATAGATTAATTAGAATTAATTAAAGTTAATTATGGATTAAATGCGAGGCGAGGCATGTCAAAAAAATTCCGACATGTCCTGTTTGGCTCGCGGGGTGGCAGGTCGGCGGATCGAATTATCATCCCTAGATGACATCGAGTTCAACAACTTATTGCGGGCATGGAGCACGCAAGAGTCATTAGATTCGTCACGTGATTCACAAATCCTGCTACTCAAACTACTCATTGTATCAATTGAACCATGTAAAAAGCACTTGATGAAATCAATATCATTGTTTCTTTTATAAAATAGGTGTAGCTAAGTTGATTGATCACTTCCATAATTTTAAGGTCAAGAACTCACCACTACGGAGTAGCATAATTCTCATGTCGAAAAGCGCTTATAAAAACCCTAGAACTAGAGTTTAAGATACGATATTAATTTTCATGCAAATTAATTGTAAAATCAGTAGAAAGAAAGAAAAAAAAAACAAATGAAGCCCGTGACACAAAAATAAAACCCTAAAACTCGAAGCGAGGGTGCCAAACGAAACATATCAATACTGTAGGGCCCTATTTATCATTTTGTGATTAACGATCACCTAGAGCCCTTGAAGTTTGTTTAATGACGATACTATTCCACATTTGGAATATTCGATTACAATCAGGTCCTTTGACCAGCAAAAATCGGACAGCAAATCCACACATCATCAAAATCAAAAGCCATAACAAAAACGCCTCAAGCGACGGACGAAACGAAACGCAATGGCGATCGTGGCTCGAGCATCGAGAAACCTGCCGTACCTCGCACCGCACATCTCCGCCGCACTCCACACAACATCTCCTGCCTTCTCGGCATCATCTCCAGCTTCGTATTCACGTCCTTTACCGCCAGCAACGTTGTCGGGACCTGGATTGTCTAAAGCGGCTGAGTATGTGATCTCGAAAGTGGACGATCTGATGAACTGGGCGAGGAGAGGATCGCTATGGCCGATGACGTTTGGACTTGCGTGTTGTGCGGTTGAGATGATGCATACTGGTGCGGCTAGGTATGATATGGATAGGTTTGGGATTATTTTCAGACCTAGCCCTAGACAGTCCGATTGTATGATTGTTGCTGGTACTCTTACCAACAAGATGGCTCCAGCTCTCCGCAAGTAGGTTTTCTATATTCTTTGGTTTTTCTATTTTTTTTTTAAATTTTAGCTGTTTAATTAGGTTCATTTTGTGGTATTTTTTTTTGCTTGTGTTGTTAATGATGCTATTTAATATTGATGTACAATTTAGTGCCCTTTGATTGCTCAAGCTGTAAAATTTGCTTATTTTACTTTGTTTTTGGGACATAGTGGTGCTAAAATTTATGCTGAAAGTGCTAGTTTTAGGGGGTGTCGATTTGGTTTGTTGGAGATGTGTGTATATGCTGTTCATTTCTTCGGGCTGTTAAGTTCTATCTTGATGTGAGTGAATTGCAATTTCATATCTTAAAGTTGGTTTGATAATTAGCTTTTTGAGCACTAATAATGATTAGAGTGTGTTCTTCATTGAACGCAATGATTTTATATGATTCACCAGGTCGTAAAACAGGCAGGCATGATGACCGTAACTTGTTTTTCTTTTTTGTTTTCTAGAATATAGAGTGTCTGTTTGTGTTGCTTTTTCTTGTCTGAAAATCCTCAAAATTATCACTTAGGAGAATCTTGACACAATACTTTTAAATAGCAGAAAATGATGTGCTTGGGTTGGCTAATATCACTGTTAGCCGTTGTGAATTCACGAATTTTGGGTGAGCCATACGGTGGTATTTTCTTAAACAAAAATTAATTAGCCGCCATCCAAATTCTGTAAGGTGAAAGATTATATCGGGGATAATGTGCAATCATATATTATAATAGTTTCACATTCAGCTTTTCTTACACATGATATGTTTATTTTTCAATGCATATGTGTTTTCTCTGTTAGTTGAGAAAACCTGGTTCTCATTTTAGACATTGGTTGTTCAGCTCTTGGAATATAAGTCAAGAAAGAAAAAGTCTCGACTATGTCAACATAGAGCTGTGTGGATCTTTTGAAAGTTTCTATGCATCTAGGGTTGGCCCTTGCTGACTTTATTTCCGTGTGTTTTTATGCTAATTAAAACTTGTTTGCTTGTCCTTTATGCCTTGAATTTTTTCAACCATCCATCAGTTACTTGGTCTTCTGATTGTAACTATCATCGCTGAGTGATGATGAATATGATAAAAAAAAATGTCAATAGAAATGAATGGCTTTACTAAGCTTTGATATAGTGCATGTATTTAACTGATATCACCTTTACTGTTTTGTTTAGGGTCTACGACCAAATGCCCGAACCCAGGTGGGTCATCTCTATGGGTAGCTGTGCCAATGGCGGTGGATATTATCACTACTCCTACTCTGTTGTCCGCGGTTGTGATAGGATTGTCCCAGTTGATATATATGTCCCAGGTTGTCCTCCTACAGCTGAGGCCTTGCTCTATGGACTGCTCCAGCTGCAGAAGAAGATCAATAGGCGCAAGGATTTCCTTTTATGGTGGACAAAGTGACAACTTTGCCTCCTGGCAATGGTCATAGCGGCGTGGAAATAAATGTTTTCTGTGGTAGCTTCTCCTTCAGACAGGCGTCTAGATGGTTAAATCATGTGTGCTGGAAAGTTCGACCTTTGACTTGCCAAAGTTGTATTTGTTTTTGTGGATCTTGACTATTATGTTGCCAAGTGCAAATGTAATAAAGAAAATGATGAAGTTATACATTAATATGGAATCTTTGTTTTACTGTTGTGTATTGTGTTTACTAAAGAGTATTGATTTCTTGTGCACCAACAATTGTCTTTAATACAACTGCTTAAAGTGGCAGTGTCTTATTTGTGCTCTGTAAGACCGAGAGCCTTCTATTACGAGGCATATGTAGTGCACACTTCCATTGGTATAGCAATACGTAAAAACAAAACAAAAAATATCTCCTGCATCTCGTATCAACCAGTGTATAAGTAACTCAGTGTGCAGACTTCCATTCTTGGCATCATAACTGATTCCCCTTGAATGCCTTCACCAGTTTAGGCGATAAGAGCAAAAGAAAAGCTAGTACTGAGCCAAACAGAATCTTAATAGCATAAGCGACGGGGCCTTGGTCTTCTTCGCTACTAGAATCCGTTGGTGCAGTTGTCATGGCAGTTGCTGAAGGTAGAGCCTCAATGACTGCATCAGCAAGGTCTGATATAAAAGAGGGGGTGCAGTTCAATGCAGGCACGCGACCC
Organism: Echeveria elegans; assembly: GCA_035048345.1. Lineage (NCBI taxonomy): Eukaryota > Viridiplantae > Streptophyta > Magnoliopsida > Saxifragales > Crassulaceae > Echeveria > Echeveria elegans. The sequence goes on from JAWWMW010000614.1 coordinate 24,456, forward strand.
CAGTTCTCAATTCCAGATTCGAGTGCCAACTCCCTGTATTCCATATCTATTTCTTCCAACGTCTCTATGTGCTCACTAACAAAACTGTGAATTCAAAAGTTGAAAGATTAGAACTTGCGTAAATTTTGCTCATGTAAAGCCCTTTTTTAGCTCATGTAAAGCCCTTTTTTTAACTCATGCAAAGCCTTAAATTCAATATTTATTACCACATGGGGCAACCCCAATTCTCATGTAATCCCACTTCTTATATGGAAAATGTCTACTGCATCAATCTTCTTGTGCTTAAAGGTTTAAGCCAGTAACTCAAGGAATGAAAAATCTAATATGACAGTCAAATCCTATAAGTTACCTTACTGGAACTGCTAACAGGCTTCTCACACCTTTTTGACCAAGTTCGACAAGAACTTTATCGGTATAGGGTTGCAGCCACTGCACTGGTCCAACTCGACTCTGTCATCAAGTAATCAAACAGCCATAATTAGTTTTCAAAAATCAAAATGAAGCTGAGTGGAAAGAATCCTATGTCAAATGACTGCAAATCTTCAGTAGGAATTGTTGAGAATGGTAAAATAACCAAATAAGTTTGAATATAAAAAATGCAAATGAAACACAGATGCAACCAACCTGATAAGCTAGAGTGTGTTCATTTGCAACTCCTCTTCTTTTCAGTTCCTGCATGATCAAGTAAATGCACTCCTCCATCTGATCCTTGTATGGGTCTCCTGCATTAGTTACATAACTGACAGGTACTCCATGGGCGCTGAAGAAAATCATCACCTGCCGGGAATGTATAAAGTAGCAAATAGCTTAAGGCAATGGAATCAGAAGACAAACTAGGCAGTGCACCACAGTGTACAAACAAAAAAAACCTCATCAGGGTTGGCGAAAGTCTGAAGTTCCTTCTCAATCAAATCAGCCATTGATTGAACATATCCTTCACGTTGGTACCATGACCTTATAATAGAGACAGGCATTCTTGACAGGTAAGCATCTTCCCTGAAAAGAGATTCAAGTTAACATTTTGTAAGACAAAGAACACGTGCAATAGTCAGCTTGGAGTGAGTTTCAAAACTTGTACCTGAACATGTTTTGAAGAACACGAACACTTGAACCAGTTGTGGAGATGGAAAATTGTGGATATAGAGGCAGAACAACAAGCCTTCTGATCTTGTCCTTCTTAATCTAACCAAGGCAGCAAAATATTCATGAGAAACAGTGCCTAGGATATGCAAAGGTCAAGGAGGCTCTATTTAAGTAATGATACGCTACCAGATCTCGTAAAGAGAAGTAAATAGACCGAAAACATATGAAATGCTATATCTAAGGGGCTCACTTGTTCCACTGCTTCCTCGGTAAAGGGATACCAATATCGCATTCCAACATACACGCTAACAGGCAAATCTTTCTCTTCCAGTGCCATCTTAAGTGCTTCTGCCTGAATAAGAGATCAGATTGAAACAATCATCAAGAAATAATGTCAGCTGGACTACATATATCTAATGAATAATTGCAACACCAGTGAAAACTCTGAAATAACATCAGGAAACTGCTCGGAAATCAGGTTGAACATTCATCAAAAAATAATGTCAGCTGGAGTGCTGGACTACATACATCCAATGAATAATTGTAACACCAATGAAAATTCTTAAATCACATAAGCAACTGCTCAGATGGAAGGGAAACTACCTGCTCATCCGTAATCTTTCGCAGAGGAGATCCTCCTCCTATGGATGCATACCCTTCTTTACTTTTCGGAGCTCGAAGGGTCGAGATCAGCTGTGCCAAAGGACGTTGAAGAAACCTAAACAGCCTGGGAAGACGTATAATATCCTGCATATGCCATTCACAGTGTTCAGTTCAAATGCCCAAATCTCAATACTTCATTTAATATCTTTAGGCAGAGAACAACATACCGGATCTGCAAACAAATTGTACAGAAATGGCTGGACATCATTCAAAGTTTCCGGACCTCCAAGGTTCAAAAGAAGCACCCCAACCTTCTCCTCCGTCGTACTTGCTTCTGATTCCATCGAACTTCTACTAAGAGTATCATAAGTAATACTAGCACCAGCAGCACAAACTAGTTTCCCAACTACATTCCGCTTCTCAAATGCATTATTAAACAACAACGAACAACACGGCTTCTTAAAATTCCCAAATTCATAATGGGAATCAACAGATACAACAGATCTGGATAGCCTGTAGGACCTGCACGAAATAAATTTTCATCCTTCCACATCAACCACAAACAATATAACTACATATCCATATTTAATACATATTCAATATACATATTGATGTTGAAGGATCAAAGAAACCCTAATTTCACCTTTTTATTTTTGTATCGCTAATACAATCCACAATTCAAATCAAAGTCTGAAGATCAACATACGATCTGATCCATCGGATCAGATTAAGCATTTAATTAACCAGAATATATATTTTATTTTTTAAAAAGATGATAAACTTACTTGACATTCATTTGCCGAGAGGACGCCGAAGCGGAGAACTTGACCGGCGATGATGCGACGCCGTATCCGATCGCTGAACTCATGGTTCTCCTGTAGGAACGAAAAGCGTGTTTCTCTCTAGGGTTTGGTTATGGGAAAATGTATAGCGCAAATCAAATTTGGGGGTTTTTTGTTTTTAGAAAAAGTCAACGAGTCAAATTATATATGCGCATCAACAGCCGACCTACAATGCAACTCTTCGAGTTTTGGGGTTTTGGAACGACGTGGAGCAACTTCGTCCTTCAGTTTTAACGAGTGAGCAGGTGAAAACGCGCACGAGCCGATCGACGAAGACGGTGACGGCCACCGCTTTGGGTTCCAAACGACACCGTATAGCGTTGGTCAAATTTTTAGATTTGGTTTGTTATGATTATACAAGAAATTTTTTTCGTATCTCAATTCTATTCTCCTCAAATTTTTTAACATATTTCAAATAATTTTTAATTTGTACATATGAATTTGGAATTTTTAATTTTAAATGGGTTAATTTTTTAATTTTAATTCAATAAGAATTTAGAATTTCTATTTTTTAATTTTAAATGGGTATTTTTGTTTTTGTTTTTATTTTCTCTTATTCCTCTTTTGTCTTATTACTAATTCATTTAATGACAAAAATGTATGATTTAGCGATGAAATTTTTTTGTAGCTAATTGTGTGTTGAGGACATAAGCCAATTATTAGGCTAGATTACTAGCAAACACAGATGGTTAGCGGTAACTCATGTGTTCCTAAAGGTGGTTTGGGGAAAATAATTTTATTTATAAGGATAATTTTCTAAAATTACACTATTCGTATAGGTGATTTAGGTAAATTAATTCATGCATATTGGTGGTTTCTATATTATATTTAACTAGCTCCGCTTCCGTCGCCCTGATGAGAATTCTTTCCGTATTTTCATTTTCATCTAAAAATGCTAAATATTTTCCACTTAATTTAAATTTAATATTTTAAATTATATTTTTAATTTTAATTATATTTTTAATTTTAATATTTTCATTTTTCAATTTTTTAATTTTTATTTAATGGGCCGTACCGGGCCCGTTATCTTTAATTTTAATGACATATTTGTGATTAACAATGGAGAGAAAGGTAAAATTATAAATTTAATTTTGGTTTTATGTCCATTTCTTAATCGTTTATATGTTTAGATTATCAGATAATTTATTAATTTTAAAAAATGCGTGTTGTACACTCACGGACTTCTAATGGAGACTTGCGGAATTTAGATTTTGATGAATCGGACATAACTTAAAGGTGTTTTGACAAAGTTTTAACATAAGGATGATTTTATGAAAAATCGTATTCTTGAAGGTTGTTTGCGTTAATTAAGCCTTGAGCATATGATATTAGGGTGTGTTCTTTTGACTTTAAATTAAGGTCTGCTCAGTTCAGGTGATAAAAATTTACTATTTTTAAAATTATTAAAAGCGTAATGACTTAAAACTATGAGTAGAAGTTTAAGCACATTCACTATTGTCAAAACTATTTTTTCAAATTAAAAATAATACATAAATATAATTAATTAATTTTAAATTTTCTGTTCAGTTCAGATCAGTTCAGTCAAGTCAAAAGAACGGACCCTTAATGAATGATTTTTCTTCTTCTTTTGTGTTGTGTTAATTTTAAAAAAAATCGCATATGTTTAGTTTTACATTGATCTTTTATTTTATTTTTACTCTTCATCAACAATATAACACACATCTACCTTTTTTTTCAATTTTTTCTTACCGAACAGTGCCCTAGGCCCCGTTTGGTTACAGAAAAAAAGAAGAGGAAAGGAAAAATTAAAGAATTTTTGAGTGAAAATGAAATGTATGTTTGGTTGTAAGGAAAAATATAGGCTAAAATGAGATCGGTTTTTTCTTACAACTTTTTCATGAGAAAGTTATTTTTCTTTTAAAAAAAAATTCTCATTTTTTTCTCGCAACCAAACGGAGCCCTAAAAAACTATAATATTACCATGGTTACGTGTTAATGAATAAGACGTCAAAGAAATTACGAACATTATTAAATGACTTAGTTTATTTTGTCTGGTATTGTATTTGCCGATGCAAATGATCATATTATAAATGAATTAGAATACGGCTCTATTCGTTTGACTTTAATTAGAATTAGATAAACATTCACTATTTTTAAAATTATTTTAAAAGTGTAATAAGACTTGAAACTATGAGTACAAGCTTGACACTCATTCATTATTGTTAAAACTATTTTTTAAAATTAAAAATAATATACAAATATAATTTTTAAATTTTCTATTCAAATCAATTTCAATTCAGTTCAAAAAAACAGACCTAAACCTTTGAAAAAAAATAACGACATGAGAGGACGATAAAAGAAAACCGATCAGAATTTTCATATTTTGTCTACTCATCAAAACGACACAGTTTAGAAACTGGCGAGCAAGCTATGATTTTATCATCATCATCATCAATCATTAATGGTAAGAAGCGCTGGCACCACAAATCGTTCCAACCTCAATCATCATCGATCGATTCTCCAGATTCAGTTTCCATCTCATCCTCCACATCGAGCCTTCAATTTCCATCTCTTATAATTATCCTTAAAACCGTTGATCGGTTCAGATCTGAAATCGATAAATTCCGATCTTTCATCTCGTAAGTCGCAACCATGTACGGATTCGAAGCGATGACATTCAACATCCACGGTGGATATCTGGAGGCTATCGTACGTGGTCATAGGGCTGGTTTGCTTACTGCTGCTGATTATAACAATTTATGTCAGTGTGAAACCCTAGATGATATTAAGATGCATCTTTCCGCTACTGAGTATGGTCCTTACCTTCAGAATGGTTTGTAGTCTTTCCTTCTTTAAGTTTATTTTGACGCTATTCGATGTTGAAATTCTATTGTTAGCGCAATGACTTGATTATTTGCTTGTGGATGGATTATCGTGTTAATAGGCAAAGTTTTGTTTTGTTATTGTTGACTTTGATAAGCTTTGCAGAGCCGTCGCCTCTACATACTACCACAATTGTGGAGAAATGCACGCTCAAGCTGGTTGATGACTACAAGCATATGCTATGCCAAGCGACTGAGCCCCTCTCTACCTTCTTGGAGTATATCACGTAGGTTACACTTTGTAAAATGATGTTAATATTTTGCCTTGATTATTTATATTATATATTTGATGATGTTTGTGTTTGGAACCATGCGTCTGGATGTATGTGAATATCTGTATATTAGATATGGGCACATGATAGACAATGTTGTCTTGATTGTTACTGGAACTCTGCATGAGCGAGATGTCCAGGAGTTA